>PVLD010029689.1:0-17737 GCA_004027595.1 Dinomys branickii
CTTCCCTTTTTTTTGGGTATCTGATTCAAAATATTGAGCAGTGGATTCCCCAGTCAGTTCAGCAGGCAAAGGTCTGCTGCAGAGGTTGCTCCAATGACTTTTCTTTGGGGGAATGTCCCTTAAGCTTTCTGCTGAGAGTTCCGCTTAAAAGGCTGTACAGATATTGGTTAGATACTCCCTACCTAGTGACCTGGGTGAGATGTGTAATACCGCTTCCCCGCCCTCCCAGGGTTCCCTGCAGGTATAGGGATGGATCTCCTCCCCCACTCGGTGATCTGGTCGCGAGCACCGATATCTCACCAGTTTTTGGAGTCCCTGCAGGCATGAAGGTTCCAAGGTGCCAGTCTATCCTTTGGGGCTTTCTGCGCAGCCCTCCTGATGCACGCGAAATGTGGGACTGCTGGGCGTTGCCGCCGCCAGAAAACCGATCTCTGTTGGGAGTCGCCGGAGAGCTGCGCCGGCTCGGGAGGCGGGAGGGACCGAGCTGTCTGTGTTCTCAGGGTGTTAGGACCCAGCCAATCTTCCTCCCCGCTCCCGGCGTTTGGGGCCCTCCACGCGGCCTGCCCGATACGCGCGAAACGTGGGATTGCCGGGCGTCTCCGCCACTAGCAAGCCGATCTCTGTCGGGAGTCGCTGGAAGGCTGCACCGGCTCGGGAGACGGGAGGGACCGAGCAGGCTGCGCTCCCACGGCGCTTGGACCGAGCCAAGCTTCCTCCCCGCTCGGATCGTCCCTGGCTCCCAGTGTCTGGGGCTTTCCCACGTCTCGCCCCAGCAGCCTGGTCCGCCCTACCACATCTCCCCCGGCATCTCAGAGAAATACGCCCAGTTTGAACTTCCCAGCCGAGGTCCCGGCATTCACGCTCGCCAAGTCTGTCTCGAGCTGGTGGTGTTTATTAAGGAGGATTGCTCCCTTGCTGCTCACCTGGTCGCCATCTTCCCATCCATCCCAAAATTGGTCATTTAGAAAAATGATAAAATACACATTTCTCATTTTTTGGAGATTTAGTGAGCATCAGTTAATTACAGAAGTATCTGATAGACCACAAATAGTGAGTTTTCCATTAATCCTATCCTTGTGAATTAAATTTCTGGGAAAAGATATAATGAGTTTTAAACAAACTGAGTAATTTAAAAATCCCCCAAACAAATACATACACACAGTCTCTAATTATGAGATGTGCATTTCTATAGAAGAAAAATGAGTCCACGAAAATGCAAACATATTTGAGGCTTCTGACCGCTGGCTGTTTGGATTCTAAGCAGTAGATAATAAAAGTGGTAGCAAGGTGGGGCTCTACAGGAAAAGGTACTAAGATAACTCGGGAGTGAGGGTGTCCCCCAGTTACTCTCAGTGTTTAGGCCCTGGGGCTGGGAAAAAGGAAAGACCCCTCCTCCTCCCTGAGTGTGAGAGGGGGCTGAACACTGTGCCTTGGGACGTGGGACATGGCTTGGCGCAGAGCTGTTCGCATGAGGAAGCTGGATAATAAACCAACCTGTGGGCTGAACACTTCCAAGTTGCCAGGAGGGCCCTGATGAAATCTATGAGCCCATAGATATCTTCCTGAAAAAGAAACTCACAGAATCCATCCTAATGGATGCATCTGGCGTGGAGGCCTGCAGGCTACAAAGAAGCAATCAGAAAGAGGCACAGATGCTACAGGAGGGGAATATTACCAAAGTACAAAGTAAAGGAAATAAAAATACAAATAAAACAAGCTAAATAGAAATCCTCAAAAGTGTCACGTTTAGAACAGGCCTACAATAAGAACTTACCACATCTTCTTGAGATCAAATGATAATGTTAAATCAAGCAACAAAGTACTCTAAGAAAAATTAGTCTTAGAAAAGTGTGTTTGAGTGTTTAAACGAAATGAAGTGTTTGAATATTAAAATTTAAGTGATATACTACTAATTAAAAATAATAAAAATTAAACTAAATCATCAGCTATAGATGATTATAATACAGATATAAAATAATAAACACAGAAGTCTTTTTGTAAGAATTGTGATTACTGAAAGAGAAACCATACAAGTATGATTTTTAGGGTAAACTTTGCATAACCCAAATGTAAAAAACTTTCACAATCAACACAGTATAAAGAAATTTATTAAATGTAACATGATGCTGTTTCAGAATTCTCACAATAGGTACAAATGATTCAGATGAAGAAAACAGCAAAAAAAAAAAAAAAAGGAAAAGAAAATGAATATTTGAAAGAAAATAGCCAAGATGGCTCTGGAATTTATGAACATTCCCAAGATATAAAATTTGATGTAAGTTCCAAGAATTAAAAAAGCTCATTTTATATCTGGTCACATCAGAGCAAAAGGGAAAGAACAGCAACGACAGAGAAAATAATGAATTTCATTAAAGAAACAGCAGTAATTGTATCACGAAGAGTGGTGTCATTGAAGGACTGGAGAAAATCATGATCTACCAAAAGGTTAATATTTAGCTGGCCTACCATTCAAAGTGAGAGCGAAGTATAATTTATTTTACACTAATAAAAGAATCCCTAAGAAGATGCACTGTATTATTTTAAATCATCTTCTTTTGGCAGGAGAAATGCAGATACGGACCATAAGAAAAATTTGAGCAAAGTACTAATATGTTCAATATGGTAATAAATTGTAACTAATGAAAAAATTAATATGTTGGCCTTTGAGTAAGCAAAGTAAAAACTAATAGTCTATAAGTAATGTGAAAACAGAGAAACTTCAAAGTAGTTAAATATGCTAAAGTCTTGAACATTTGTTATATTATTTGGGTCATAGGATTATATTTTAAAAATTGCTCCTAAAATAATAAAAATGAATCTTGCTACATGCAGATACCCAAAGGAAGAAGAAGTGTTGATGCAGGAAAATATCTCAGTATAGCAGAGTGCCCAGCAATGGGAAATAAAGACCAGAAAATGGCATCAAAATACAGAAATACCTTAAAAATGAGAGCAAATATATAACAGTTTATACCAAGTATGCATGAATTTATGTAGTCTATAAGTAGAGATTCATATATATTAATTAACTAAATAAAAATGTAATATTTTAATAGTTTTTTTAATAAAACAGTGCTGTGTACAGAGATGGAGGAAGAGAAAGCATGCACACCCATGGAGATAAGCATTGGTATAGAATGAGAATATACGAAGATATATTTAATGGAAAATACGCCACTATATACAGAAAGTGAAGCAACACAATCCATCAAGAAAATATAAGGATTATAAATCTGTTGGCATATAAAATAGTTTCCATCGTGTATATAGGGATATTTGGGGTCTGTCGGGGGCACTGTATACTGCTCATTAACCAGCAGTGTGATTGAAGATATGGTACTTTCTGAAAACATTATCACAGTAAAAGGCACAAAGCCCTCTGGCTTTCCAGGAGCACCCTTAACCTATTCTCATCACTTGCTGAAGCATTTCTTTTGTTTCTTTAGTTGCACTGATTTGGCTGCCTTGTCCTGAATGGACTTCAAACCTTTACCTCTCAAGGTCATTTTGACTTTGAGGAAGACCCAGAGGTTGTGCAGTGCCAGCTCTGTTAGCGGAGGTCACTGATGCTTTCATGAGTCTGCCTTTTCCTTGGATGGCACTCAGCAGCAGAGGCGCACCGTCTAAAAACACTCAGGAAAGAGCACTTCCAGGACTGCTTCAGAAAGGGGCAAGAACAATGGCTGAGTACAGTTGAAGAGAGGGAGAGTATCTTGAAAGGGGTTGATGGTAATGTACTTTTACTGTAAAAGCTATTAAAAATTTAAATATTTGCTGTATATTTTCATCTCCCCTGTGTGTATGACTTTACGCATCTTATCTATGTGTGTGTTTGTGTCTGTGAAAGTAAAAGAAGTTGAAGTCAGGTGTGGTGGGGCAGCTCTGTAATTTCGGCACTGGCGAGAGGCAGGAGGGTCTTCACAGGTTACTTATGTTCTATATCTCTAATTTCTTTCGGAAGGTCATGAACTCAAACGTACTGAAGTGAGGTCTGGTGACTATGCTCTCTACGATGTGCATCTCTCTGTCTCCGTCTGTGTGCCTGTTTGTCTTTCATTACTATCCTGGGTATCAAACCCCAGGCCTCGTGCATGTAGGCCAATTACTCTACTGAACTGTATCTCCGCGATGATTTTATCTTTGGAAGGTCCCTTTCCTCTCTCATTGTCTTTAACAATGTTATAGCTGCTCAGTATTAAGCATTAAAAACTATCTTAACATAATTTTCAAGATAGGTATAAGAAACCAGTATTTAATTATACATGGCAGTGAACAAATTAACTGCCAGAAGTAAAGCTTTAAGTGTGAAGTTTAAATTAGAGGGAAAAAAAGATATATGCTTTAAACTATATTCCCAATAACTGATGAATTAAAGAGGATATCTCAATAAAAATTTTCATGTCTCTGTGCATAAACAACAATGAAAAGACAAGATATCTATCATTTTTCTTCACATTTTCAAAAATCTATTTTAGTACATCTATATCTTAGGTGAAACAGCACTCACTAGAGAATTAAAGGTTTTTTCAGGGATGCCTTTACAATGCCACTTACAAGTACAATGCTCCATTTTAATTTTAATCAAATGTTGCTGATATTTTACTCTACCTTGAGAAACATTTATGCCTCCAAAATGTACTGTAGATCATGTCATTTCTCCTGTGCAGCATTATTTTGTATTCCCAGAAAGAATTTTAAAGTTGTCTGGAGGAAAAGAAGGTAGCCTGTGATCTGGTAGCTGTTTACCATTTTGCATATATTTTCTCCTTGCCATATCATTCCACCACCATCATCTATTCCTGACTAAACCTATTTTATATCATTGAAGAAATTACTCCATTTTATTCTACTTATGAAACCTCTATTAGAAAGTAGCTCAGATGTTCTCTCGTTCTAACCTCTACTGGATCGCAGCATCATACAATCCAGTTGATAAATAGTTTGCTAAATTGTAAATGGTTTCTGATAAGAAGTGATAGTAATTTTCTTTCCATTCATTCTGGAAAGTTACCAAGGGTACTATTGTAGTCATAAAGAATCCCAATTATTTTTATCATCCCTCAATGAGAACTCAATGCCCGATTAAACTGGTGGCTTCTGAGGCCCTGAAAACTTCGTGAAGACTCAGGGGCCTGCAAGAGGAAGCAGCCTGTCCGAGCTGTCTCACGCACTCAGGGTCTGCTCATTTTCTTCTGCTTGATTTTTCCTATTCAGTATTGGTTGGTGAGTCTCAATCATCCATGTTAAAAGTTTCAGCGTGTGCGATTACATCGTGGCTTTATCATTTTCCCGCTGTATACCTTGCCTGAGACAGAATGCAGGCAGTCCCAACAGAGGCATGTAGACTTTCATAAATTCGGACTTGCAGCGGAGTGTGGTTTTAGTGGAGCACATTTGCAAAAGAAAGCCCGAGCTGCTGTTTTGCAGCCGAATCCCACAGGAGTTGTACCCTAATCAAACAGTAGCAGCCACCTCCGCTATAGTCCCTTCGGTGCAACAAAATGGTGGCCCCAGAGGAAGAAATATTTAACCTTTCACACTTCTTTCTCATTTTTAATATAAATATATTACCTTTTGGAAAAAATAAGTTGAGGAAATTATAATTCTGTAAAAGGGGAAAAAGTAAAGTAATAAATTTATAGCTTCTATTTAATTTCCTGACACAGTGGGCTTCCATGTTAAATATGGGAATTTTCATGAAATAACACATATATTTAAGCACAGGCCCCTAATGTACATTCTTAATGTTACTTCAGAAGTACCTATAAAAATTATTCCTTATTTCCTAGCGGACAAATTTGGGTTGTGTCTACTTGTCTCGTTGCTGTGAGAGTAGGTTACATGTTTTTCTCTGAGTCATTCTTTTGTAGTTCTTTTCAGTTGAGAAATTTGCCTTTTCTCTAAGGCTTACTCATAGGAAGATTATAGTCATATTAATAAAGACTTGTAACTGTCAGGATGGCTGCGGGTTTAAAGAAGCTAAATAATTTTACTTTCTGTTCCAAAAATGTCACATTTTTTGTTAATTTAAAAAAAACACTTAAATTCATATTAACACTGCTGCTGATAGCATTTTTACTAATTTGAGGATAACTGGGGAATGAATCATGGTCAGTGTTTGTACTCTCTATTAATTTTACAGAACTGCTGTCTACAGAACTGTCGCTTTCCGCATGTCCTGGTTGCTCACTGCCATTTGTCCCACATGCGGCCTGTGTGATTTATCAGCTGTAACTAACCAGATGTTTCCACAGTAATTTTTCTTTAGAATGCATCTCTGTTCTTTTCCATTTTTGTATCATACTTCACAATAAAAATTCAATAATATAGAGACTAAAAGACAACGATGCAGAGTGTGTTGCATTAGTGCAGAGCTACACGCTTTGCTTATACAGTGTTCAGTCATTTTCATCTCACGCTCAGTATAATTAAACCTGCTTGCACGGGCCTTAGAACTTTCTCCAGTTACTGCAGAGAGTCAATAAAATGTACACATTGAGGTTGCCTATGTCATCATCCAATTTAGCATTAAATGTTTGGAGTGTGTATGTTTTCAATGTTAAGATTTGTTGCTTAGCTACAAGCAAGACAAACTTTTGTTTATATGAATTAAATCTGAAACGTTTTCATTCACACAGAGTTGAAAATAGAAAAAGTTATAGAAATTCATGAAATAAAATAGAGATGTTTTCCTGAAGGTAATATGCTGTTACGGCTTCAGGGATTAGCAAGACGTACAAAAAACAAAATATAAAATGAAAATTATTGCCAAGAAACACAGTACCAAGGATTTCAGCACTGGAATTAGTATAAAACTTATCTAACTTAAAATTCTTAAATTTAAAATTGCTAAAGTAGTATTAAAAGTGTGAAACTGTTAAGAACAATCACAGTCATGGAGCTTAAAGCATTCGTTACATCTACCTGCTTCCTAAGGTTCAATTATTCAAAAGTCATAAAGAGATGAGAGGCCAGGGGCAATAAGAATGATCTTCAGTGTAGCTCAGGTAGTATACTCCTCGTCGCTATAAGCTTTATCTCCTTAGGAAAATTTAGACATTGCTTTAAGAAATAAAAAGTGTTAGTTTTGCTATATTGATTAGAGTTAAGATACCGTAAAGTCATATGTTAACCTGAAGTTTCTTATTACAGAGAAAGCACATTCCTCAAGTTTATTTTTATTGCCTTTAAATACTATCTGATGTAGGTTCTCATTTTAACATTCATTTTCTTAGTTGCCTTTGAATACTTGATTTCTAAAATGCCACTTAGACCACTTTTACTCTTTTCTTGCTTGCCACCTGCTACTTTTATATTTGTATGAGGGTGATCTTTTCAATTTTTAAAAAAATCCTAGCTTCGTGGAATCAACAACACTAGAATTCAGATAAAAAGTATTAGATGTAATCTAGAAGTAATTTAACTCTTAGACCTTGATATATCATAAAAACACTTGGTCTACAAAAATCAGGCTTTGAAGAGTAATATTATATTCCACAAACAAGATAAGAAACTAGATGGATCATATCAGGCAGAAATGAAATTATATTTTTATAAAAACTTTGATTTGTATCTTTGTAACAGATCTTTCATCAAGGACTGATAAAAACAAGAAAAATTGTTTTTCTTTACAGCCAGCAATGCATGGCAAAAATATCAGTGTGCTACTGCTTCTTTCTTCAAGACATACTGCGGTTAGCTTTATTAATAAGAACCCAATGTATCAATCCAAATAATTCATAAAACATGTATGGAATGCCATTAGCAATAATAAAAGACCTCTCGCTGATACTGTGCATTATCAACATAGGTAAAATTCACAAACTTTATGCTGAGAGAAGCCATTCACAAACATCACCTATTATGTCACTGCATTTGTGTGAAAAGTCCAAATACACAGACCTTATGGAGACCAAAAGTAGATAGTTGCCTGCCTGAATCTCGAGCGGCAAATGAACAGGGAGCAACTGAGCATAGGTACATGCTTTCTTCATGCTATCACGGAAAGGTTCTGATATTAGGTTAGGGTGGTGATTAGACAACTCTTTTAATATAATGAAATCCATTGAAAACCTAACTTGGTATATAAAGTTTTTCTAAATGCAAATGCTAAAAAACGAGGCCTTCAAAAGTCATTGGTGTACTCCCTATTCTCCAAAATAAGTCTACTGAGTTTAGTATGTACTCAGTATTCTAATTAGGACATAAAAAGTGAATGGATTCTAATTAAGTGATATGATGATCCTTATAGTTCTACAGGCACATGGAAGGACAATCCTAGCCGATTTTGTAGCATGTGTATTTATATAAATAAGCATCGGTCTGATCTCCAATATTATACAAATTATGTGATAATGAGCTATATATTCTTAGGGTTTGGTATTATTGGCTAAATGAAGACATATTCAGTAATGTTAGGATTATTTTTGAGGTTTCAGAATTATCAAGTTATAAGAAGGCTGGTATTGCCATCTAAAATTTAAAAGAAAGATTCCAAAGGAAAAGTATTTTATGTTAAAAAAGTATTTTATGTTAAAATTTGCTGCATGCAGGGAAATATCTCCCTCCTTTTCTTCTTTTTTCCTTTTCTTTTATACTTTCTCTGTGAAACTCCTCACTCTTTTAGTTTTATCTTAATTTTTGTCTGTCTCCTTCGTCAGCACTTATGAGACAAGCTTATAACGGCTAATAAGCACTAAAATCACCTGGAAAAACAAGTATCTCATGATTAAAAGGAAAGTATTATTTTGATTTCAGAGGTTTTATTAAACATGTGATTGAAAAAATTATTATTATTATTTGTCTACACTCTAAACCACTCTACACCTAAAATAGTAGGTACGTAATTTTTATAGCCCTAAAGCTAGGCCCACAGAACAGAAAGGTGGTGATTATGTATGTACACAACTTTCCTTACTGAGGAAAAGGATACAAGGCCGTAATACTTTCAAGAAATTACTTACCAGAATAAAAGTAAAGCAAGTTCAAGGTAACTTCTAAATCTATGTAATATATAAGTGCTTAATACATAGAATAGAAGTGATATAACTTTATACATGAGGATTGATTTTCATGTACTACTTTCCTCCACAAATATTCTCAAATGATTTTTTTATCATATCACTGCTGATGTTTGGTGGACATTAGAAATAGTCTGACCTTGGCAAAATAAAGTAGGAATGAGGAACACACCTCTATTTCTGGAACTCCCCAGTTTTGTCTCTGGAAAGGCACTGTTTTGTCGTGAGAAACTGCTTCCCGTGGTGTATTTATAGGAGGTGTGATTCTTGTGTGGATGCATATTTTGGCTGTTGTAAAGCATGCTGGATAATTGGAAACTTGCAACTTCTCTGAGGACAAGTTTTGTCCTTTCAGACAACCCGCTCTATTTCCTGTCTGGACTTTTTTATTTTGGTTTTTATTTTTAATTCTTGTGAAATCTTAGGCAGTATTTGTCTTTTCAACATGATGTCTGTGTCTCCTGGCATTTCTTGCTCTAATTCCACAGATCCAAAAACAACATATGTGTTTTCATGTAGCTTAAGTCTTTTTCACACTTTGGAGCTCTATCTGCGTTTAATGAAGGATTCTGGAATTTCCTCTTGGTGACATTGGACTATCCCTTTCTTATTGTAAAACTTTAGAGTAACGAACTACTAAGATTTAGGTTGGCTTAAAATCCATTTCTAGTGAAACAAAGAGCATATTTTATGCAGCATTTAAAAGTAAATCTACTATAATACATTTTTTACAGTTTTGTACTTCTCATATAAATAAGCATAAATGTTATATCACAGATACTACTGGCAAAAGATAATATGGTTTGTGTTGTACAGTACAACTTAGTTAAACTAAAAATGAGATTTAAACCAAGTGAAAAACAGACACATATACTTAATGTCTCTTTTTAAAAAATAACTCTTTCAGTTAAATTTTAGAAATGTTTGGAGCAAATAATACATTTTAGTTCAATAAAAGGCTCAACTTAAAGTGGAATCTAATTTTAAATGATATAGAGTCTACTTAAATAAAAGCTGTAAATTGATTTTAATGGATTCTCCTTGCAATATATCTTTTATCAAGTTGATTATCAGAATTACAAAAACAAAAGACACTCCAAATTGAATTAAAACTGCATAAAAAATTTATAGAAGACATTTCAAACAATACATTCATATTAAATGATGTATTTGGAGATCAAAGAATGAGATAGTGGTCATGAAATTATGATAGACACAGTGGTAGGATGGGTGCTTAGCATGCTCAAGCCCTGTTTTTATCCAGGGCACCAAAAAAAAATGTACATGTGTAGATTTTGATAGACTTGTATGTGAACTAAAAATGTTATTTTAAAAGTAAAAAAAAAAGTATCTTTGCTTGAAAACTATGCTTCCACTTTCTTAATCAAAGTCAAGTTTTCAGGCTAAAAAGAATATATAAATAAATAATTCTTAACCCAGTCATCAAATTATGTTGTAAAAGGGAAAATATTCTAATTTTTATATGTATTTATTTCAGATTCCTTTAAAAAAATTTTTATTTTAAAGACCAAAAAAATGGAGATGTATAAACCAAAATACACAAAAAGAATAAGGGAAATACAAAATTATAGAGAAGATAGTAGAAAATTAGCACTGGGTGCTGTCTTATATAATGTTATCTTCGCATTTGTTAACACAAAAACCATAAAGGAAATACAAAATTTAGAGAAGATACTAGGGAATCACTGGACGCTGTATTACATAATGTTATCTTCACATTTGCTAGCACAAAAACAAGAAAGGAAATACAAAATTATAAAGAAGATATTAGGGAATTAGCGCTGGATGCTGTATTACATAGTTATCTTCACATTTGTTGCTCAGTTATACAGATGATGGCTCATTCGATTAATTAGTTTTCTCCACCCTCATCTCTGTTGTTCTCCCTCCCAATCAGTCATCTTCCTCTGATAGTAACTGTATGTTATTATTATTATTATTATTATTAATTTGGTTTACTTACTCCCTCGGGCTCTCACACTGGGAAGAGACATGGCTGTTTCTAACTATGCTGTAACAAACATGGGTGCACACACATTGCTATGGCAGGAGGTGGAAAAGCACCCATGCTCAAAGATGGTAGATGAGCAGGGAACAAGGTACATTATGGTCAAGCCCCCATTGAAAAGCTCTCAAGGCTGTTAGGGATCCAGTCCAGTGGGGGGGTTACCCCACGAACCACCAGGCTCCACCTGGATGCAGTATACCCAGAGGCCTGGTCAAGTGCTCAGGGTTGCCCCCTTGGACTGCCAGGCTCTGCCCTGTTGAGGCACTCGTGGGGACCCTGTACAGGTCTTCAGGGTTTTCATGTAGCCCAGAGGGAGCTCCCTTTCCCTCTCAGGCTGCTGAGCTTCCTGTCAAGGCCCCTGGGGTCCCCTAATAGGCCACTAGTGTCTCCCTGCAGGCCACCTATGACTCTTTGGAGGCTGGACCCACCCAGCTAGAGCACTGAGTCTGCACCCTAGTTCCAGGTCTTCACCTCCTCCCACCTCTCGATCTCCAGTTCTGCCTCTCCCCACCCCTTACAGTTGGGCCCTGGGTACACTTATGATGCTGTGCACAAGTGGTGTAAGTTCTCCCCCATCTGTGCTCATTCAGGTAGTCCAGGATGTGTACTAAGTTTAGTTAATAGTTCCAGGAGAGAACTGGAGGATTTTCTCAGGTCTACTATGTAGAGTATGTTTTTGCCTCTTGAATTCCAGGCCTGCTGTTTTTCGTGTAGTTTGTCACTATGGGTTCATACCAGGTTCATATATGCAAGCAGTATGGAGACCCTCTTGGTGTTCATATTAGTAGTTTAGGGTAAGCCCTGAAGCCTGTGGACTCATCCTATTGCTGTTTGGAACAGGTGGTGAGTGCACTGGCTCCTGAGACTCAAAGTGCTCACAGAGGTAGTTCAGGGTAGGAGCTGAGCCTGGTGACTCAGCTCATGCTTCCTGCTTGGTATTGGAGTGAGAAGGGCTTGGGGCCATGTGATCCACCTCCATCTGCAGCTCTCTCTTACTGTTGTGCTCTAGTTCCAGTTTGTTCTCTGGCTGGATCCCTGGGAATTGCTGTGGCCCTGGGCTTGCTGCCACTGCTCTCTGCTGCTCTCTGCTGGTAGTTGCTCACACAGTGGGGAGGTATGGGACCACAGTCTGAGGGCAGGTGTGGAGCTGGGTGTGGTAGGCTGTATACTGGTTGTCTTGACTCTGCCTTGCCTCTGGGTGCTGATTAGAAAGGTTGCTGCTGAGTGGGGACTCTGCTTCAGTGGCTGTTGTAACTTTCCATCCTCACACTGGGTTTGACAACACCTCCCAACTGCTGCTGCCTCTTTTCTGGGCTATGCTTTCTCTTTTCAGGTTTTGGACCAGCTCTTGGAACTCCACTCTCCCTTGGCTGAGTTGGGAGCCTCCCACGAGCATGGGCCTCCAGTGCTGAAGCGGGAAGTGCTGGAATGAGGGAGCAGGCCAAGGGTATGTATGGAGTGGTGACTCCCTCCTTCTCTGCCTCCTCTTTCTCCAGCTGCACCATGGCAGCCCTCAGAGCTTTTCCTTCTGAGGAGGTCTTGTTTGTTCTTTCTGTGGGCTTCAGTTCTCATTTCAGATCCTTCCTGTGTCTTTCTCATGTTGCTAAATTCCAGCGTCTGGGTCACAATCTTCTGTGAGGATCTTTCTCTGCTGCTTACCCAGTCTCCATCTTCCAGATTCCTTTATATGTCTCCAGATATTTTGATATTCTTCTTCCATTTCTGACTGAAGAAGCTATGCAAGTACCTCAACATTTTCTTCTGCAACATGTTTTTTCCAAAGAATTTATAAATTTTTTTTCTAAAGAACTTTCCTTTAGAAACAAGTCTGTTGTCTCACAAAGTCAGAAAAAATACTTTACAGGGCACTGTGGATTCTTGTCCATAGGCTCATATGATGAAAAATGTCTGTTAGGTAGGTTAGGTGGTCTAGCCATTCCCCACTTTCAAAGTATTAAGGACAATTTAGCCAGCTAATTTCTGTCAAAAGATCATCTTTTAGCTCAAATAATCTATTATAAACTATACTTTGGATAATCCATCAAATTTCTGTGTGTCGCACAAGATTTACTTTTAGATTTTTATATAGGTTTTTCAAAGCTATTGAATGGCCTGTTTTTTTTTTTTTTACCATTAATATCCTCAAGAAAGTCTTTACTTTATATACAAGAATTTAGATAGCAGTTCTCTGACAGAAACAAAGCTCCATTAGTATTACTGTTTTGTAAAGGAGAGAAACAAAACTCACTATGAAACCAATTTTTGATGACTTATCCTGTGTATTATTGTATAGATAACCTTTATTTCTAGATATGAAGACCGATGTAAAATATTGCATAGTTTGGGCAATATTTCTATTGATGTTTCTCTACAGAAAACACAGACATTTCTTGTTTAATGATGGAGTTCAGTTTCTGTGACCATGTTGTTGAGTAAAATGGTTGCTAATTGAGCAACTGTATATAATATGTACAATATTCAGAACAAAGAAATGGTTAAAGCAAACACCAACTTGATGACTTTTCTATTTGCATAACTCTTACATGAAGCTCTATAATGTCTAAGAGAACATAGAACCACAGTACTGTACCTCACAGTACAATCTGTTAAAACTGCAGTACTGTATAAAAACAAAGTGTACTGTACAGAAACAAGACGTTGAGGCTCTATATAAAAGATACCCAGACCTGTGCTACTTCCCCTCCCAAAAATGTTGGCTTGTCAATTTGAGTAGTGGGTGATAAACCTGAAGAGTCAGTCATTAAATGAGGAATATCTGTAAAGAATTTCATCATGAGTTACAAAGCTTGCAAATGTGACATTTCCTGTAGAAATCTCTTCACTCTTCAACCTCAATGTAGAAAGTTTTTCCCTAAACCTCTTTAGTGTCCGTTATATGCTAGCAATGCAGCCTCACCTTATTTTAACTATAAGACAGAATATTTGTAGTTCATTGTAGTGCTGTTAGCTGCTTACAACCTAAGTGACTTTATTTCTGGATTTCTGTAGCATTTTCATTTTCATAAATGAATCTATGTATTTATACACTTATGTATTCATTTATTTCAAAATTTGAAGTGAGATTGCAATCATGGCTTCAAATATTTAATTTCTCTAGCTGTCAAATGTTCTGATTGTTACATAAATCTTTCAAGCTTTCTGGAGCGTTTGTTGTATTTCTATCTTGTTTGTTATAGGTGTTGTTTAATGGAATAGTACAATATAAGCCATCCATGTGAAAACTGTTGTAAATTAATTTTAGTTTTCTTAATCCTTAACCTTATTGAAGTGGTCCACAAGTCTGGATTTAGAATTTCTTTCTCTTTTTTCACATCTATTCTCCCTAAATTATCACTATTAGTGAAATCTACAAAGCATAAGTGCTAGCCGAATATAGACTTGGAAGTCGTGCATGTATTCACAGTAACATATATTTGAAAATCTATGGATTTTATGTTTGACAACCTTTAAAAGAAAATCAAAGTTGTGGGGAAGAAGTTGAACCATAGTGAGTAATTGTTTTTCTTAGAATGATAGCATTTTGTTTTATGCCACAAACTCTAAAATTCTCAATAATTCTTGTTGAGAAATCTAGACTTATACAAACTCTCTACTGAGAAAGAAACCAAGAATTGAGGAGGATGACTTCAAGCACAGGGGATAGATAAGTCCAAATTACCAGTAAGGAAGAGGGTATTTTTAAAATTTTGGTCTTTATTCACTATTTCCTTGGCTCTCCTTCTTTCCTTTTATTCTTCATTATCAGGGTATTAATTTGCTATCCTGAATGTACTAAGAAGGAAGTTATTTCAGACTGCACTAATGGATAAATTACATGTTAGAGGACATATACCTCATTCCTGCCTCTGCCATTAACATCAACCAGGAAAACAATACCATGGTTGACTACACTGTAAAGTAATTCTAAACTGATGTTTCCTATCACAGTCTTTCATAAGCTTTAGAATTTCTGTGCTTTGAGGGGCACTAGTGCAATGGGCCACCGCTGCATGTATGGATCCTGATGTCAGTCATCACCCTCCAACTTGTGGGGGCAGGTTTTGCTCTGCACAAAGGCATGAGGGCTTCTCTTTCCTCCACCTTTTTGAGGTCTTTGTCATTGTGGACCGTGGTCATGTTGTTTTATGTTTCCAGAATCTCAGGAGTTTCTGTGTGGTAAAAAATGCCGTAGAGGACTCTGTGGCTTTGCTTACCACATCCTGTAAATTCCTTTTAGTGTCTTCAGAATTTCAGACTTTAAAGTTGAAAGTGGAGTTTCTCAGATGTCCCAGAAGTGACTTAAGCTGGTCAAATCATGTGAGCCATCAACTTAGACATAAACAATATTGAGAGGGAGGAAGAATATGAGACCTCATGGTTCTTGGCATGGAGACCCAAGAAGCAGCATGGTGGCACGATCCTCAAGGGTAAAATTTCACTGAGGAATCCCAGATTATGGCACATCAAGACTCTCAGTTGGAAAAACAGTTCAGTAATGTGGCATTTGGAATCATTACTAGACCTTGTGTCTAGAGTCACTTTCTTTAGGTTTCTAAACAGTTCTTAAATATGCAAAAATCAGAAACTAGTCCCTTTGTGTTTGTTTTGTACATAATAAAACATTGATTTTTATGTTATTAGGCAATATTCAGTTCTTTGAAACAAATGGTGTTTTTCATTTTACTTTATCTCCTCTTAAATTTATTCAGACTTCTATAGGAAAGTGAAGAGCAAATTCAATTTCATATAAAAATATACTGCATTTTTGGTCTTAATTTTTCTTCTCTCTGTGATTATCTATCTGTCAATCATCTATCATCTTCTATCATATTTTTTGTTTCTCGTACAAAAAATAGGATATTTAGAAATGGACATAGGAAGAATAGACATAAATATGTAGAAAGGCATGTATAAAGAAGGATTGGCTTACATGAATACACAGCCTGAAAATACCCATGGTCCACCAACTCCAAAGTGAAGGTGGAGGAAAGCTAGCAAGCAACTCCCAGTCTGTGAACACCAAAAGCATGAGAATAGGGAAACAAACCTTAGTACTTCTTAGCCTTTCTCTGTGTCTCTCTGTTTCTGATAAATATGTATATATGTATGTATATATATATATAGAGAGAGAGAGAGAGAGAGAGAGAGAGACAGAGAGACAGAGAGACAGAGAGACAGAGAGACAGAGAGACACAGTTGGAGATTTCCTGGAAAATCTTTACTACTATAGGTAAACTATAGTTTGTATGTCAAGAGAGAAAAGGTCAATAATGTACTACTCCCTCATTCTATTTTGGTTTCCTTCCTATTTTCTTTATTCAAATATAGGATGCAAATACTTCTCTATTCCTTCCCATATAATGCTCCCATATACCATATTATTACACAGAACACTAGACAATATGTTCTAGATGCTGACTCTTTCACCCAGCATAGGAGCAGAGCCTGTTATTTCAGTATATAGATTTACTACCAGATGCTGAGAGATCAAAGAGGGCCAGCATCACAGTTCCAGTTCATTACACTGAAGCTCTGACACAGAGAGCAAATGGTGTGAGTTCCAATCTAAGGGCAGAAGAACTGTGAATCAGCTTTTTTTTTTTTATTAAAAAAAAATAAAAGTACAAAAACATATTGACAAACAGACACCAATTAGCATAAAAAATAGTACAATCACAACTAATCTATAGACAAGGTGATATGATCTCAACAGTGGTCATTGCTTTATCCATTGATATTTTCGAAGTGTAAATACATAAACCCATATACAGACATGCAAATTTAGTCAGACAATCAATTCTCTCAACAATAGAAAAAACACAAAAATCCAAAGACAAAAAACAAAACAGGCAAACATCAACAACAGCAACAACAACAACAATAACAAAAAAAACACCAATAGTTGCTGCTTTACGTATTGATATCTTCGAAGTGTGTGTTCAGGACAACACATACAGACATAAAAGATTGATCAAATAACCCATCATCGATTATTGCTTAGCATTAAGTGATATAATACAATAGTAGAACCATGTTAGCCCTCCTGCATATATGCATATTCATATATACATACATACATTTTTGTCTTTTTCTTTTCTACTTATCTTCATCTCATCTGTTCTTTGTTTTAGAACAGATTTCCTTCATGTCTCTTAGTTTATATTCCCACCCTCGGGTTCTTACACCAGTGACACAATACGTTGCCTGCACATGTATCGCTGATTTATTTCACTTATGAATATGGACTCCAGTTTTGTCCACTTGCCTACAAAGTCTGCAAAACTGTCTTTCTTTATAGCTCAATAATATTCCATTATATAAAAATGCCACAATTTTTTAATCCAGTCTTTTGTGGATGGGCACTTGGGTTGCTTCCACATTTTAGCTAATACAAATTGTGCTGCTATAAACATGGGTGCACATATGTCAGAGTGATATGATGTTTTCAGATCTTCTGGGAAAATACCCAGAAGAGGAATAGCTGGTTTGAATGGAACCTCTAGACCTAGTTTGCGAAGAAATCTCCAAACGGCTCTCCACAGTGGTTGCACCAGTCTGCATTCCCACCAGCAGTGTAATAGAGTCCCTATTTCTCCACAGCCTCGCCAGCATCTGTTATTGGATGACTTTTTCATACTGGCCAGTCTTACTGGGGTGAGATGAAATCTCGATGTTGTTTTTATTTGCA
>PVLD010029690.1:0-17734 GCA_004027595.1 Dinomys branickii
ACCTTCTCCTCTCCCTCTTCCTTTTCCTCGTTCTTTCCTTGTTTCTGCTGGACAATACCTTGTAAGCCAGCATGGAAATACAGTTGACTTAGGTTTGAAATGCATATATTATTTGGTCTTTGACATCAAGAATGAAACTAAATCCATATCAAATAGTTGATAACCAGCTAATTCGGGCATATTGAAGCTGAGTTCTGTAAAACATTAAGACAATGAATTCTATGGAGATATGCAATGTACAAAATATTTCTGAAGTGCATGTACTATTTCTTTATAACATTTCAACAGACACATTTTAACTTTCACTTAAATCATCTTCCTTTTCTGTCACTCCCAAGGTCCAATCATGAAGTTTACCATTTAATGAACAAAAGAATAAGATAATGTGGATCACTGAGAATGGAGGCGTCAAATACCTGCTTTATCTCTAAAATTTGTCTCTCATCAGAAAATAAGCAAACATATCATTTGTGAACAGAAGAAAAATATTTCTAAAATTCATAAACACACTTTTAAAATGTGCAGAGCCAAGCTTGGTATATTAACTTTATATTCTATATTATAGACATTTTTCATCTTATAGGGAGACCGTGACTTCTCCTGCTAAAAGTGTACAGAGACACTGACAAGAAAAGATACGGCCCGTGAGAAATCCTTACCACACCTCGGAGTAAACTGCCCTCTCCAGGTTTTGAATCCCAGCTGGAAAGAAATAAAAGAGAAACAAAGAGAGGAGTGGAAACTGATCATCAGATATATAGTTGCACACACCAAATCCTAGAAAAGACATGGTTTTTATTAGGAAGAAAAGGTAAAGATTCTGTTTTGCTAAACATTGCTGTATAGATAACCATGGACGTAGCTCAGTGGTGCAGCACCTGCCTGCCGAGGGCAAGGTCCGGATTTCAATTCCTAGTACAAAAAAAAAAAAAGCTCGTACATTGCCTTATAGAGGATCTTCTAATTTTATTAGGCCTTGGAATCACCTTAAGCATGAATTGTGACCAGAAGCAGAGTAAAATGTCATGCAGTGAAATGGAGAATTTACACACAAAGAGTCAGATTGGATCATTGTGAACACACTTTGTTTAGTTGATAGAAATACTAAGAAGATAAACGTGTCAAGAAATCCCCACATATGCCCAAGAGGAATCAAAGACCCTAAATATTTTCCTGGGTGAAATGTTGAGAAAAAAATTTACTTTATTTTTAAGCAACAAGTTAGGTCATGCCAAATTATAGCCAGAAAGAAGGGATGTCTGGAAACCCAGAAGCTATGAAATTGAGCCCTGTATGTAAGGGGATTTATTTGCCTATGTTATGTAAAGTATCTGTTGGGGAGATAAAAATATGTGGAAGATTAAATAGGAAGCTGTGCTTTCTTTGCACATCTGAGTGTAGTAATATTGCATTTGTGATGCTTCAACATGTCAGATCTAGAGTGCAGTGTCTGAGAACCTGGGTATAGAAAAATTTATATTCACCACCAGAGTAGATATAACTCCTGAACTCAAATTTTATGAGAACTGTGTGGAGGCCTTGGCTAGGTTATAAAACAGATGGTTTCTTTTTGCAGTGCTACATATGAATAGAATCATAGAAGAAAGCATCATCATTAAGAGTCTTCCTTAATCTTGTACTTTTAAAATAACTGAGCTTATTTCCATAGAGAGAAGTCCAGTTCCTTCAGTAGAAGCCCTCTCAGTGTGAAGGTTTGGGATAGATTTGTGCTTAGGAAGAAGTTAACAGTACCATGTTTACTTGAAAGGTTATGGGAAGCTAGAAAAATGATTTGAGCAGAGCTGATCTCAGCAGGTGACTACATATTTCTCTACCCGGAGAAGAGAATGTAGAGACTGTAGGAGATTCTTAAGAAAAGCAGTGTTTGTAAGGAAATGTTGATGGGCATGATCACTTACTGTTGTTTTTAGACAGAGGCAGATGCACAAGTCCTGATGATGCATATTCAAAAGAGGACCACTTCCTTTTAAGGGCACCAATTTTATATAGAAGGTTAGATCTGGTATATGCCTTAAAGTAGCTGTGTTTTATTTTCCTGAGTACAGCAAATTAAGTGCTATGCAATATTTGTCACTATGCTTTCCATTGTGCCCATATGGCAAGGTTTTCATCATGATCTTTTCTAGTAATCATTAGCAACTTTGATTTCAGTATGAAATCTAAACTTTGAAATGGTTAAGATGCAATAGTATCACTGAAAATGTGAAGTGAATTTAATTAAGAATAACAGCTGAAGAGACAGAATTTTCCCTAAGGATATAGCATGCCTTATGAGATAACTCACAAAGACATTGCTTGCAAACCAGAGAGACAGGAACAATGGTTGATCATGGCTCTCTCTCTACCTGAAGCTGTAAGGATCTCCAGCAAAGGCCACATAACTAAACCCAACATCTGTAAATGAATGTTTGAATCTTTAAGTAGGCACACGTAGTTACAATAGGTATTGTATGTCACATTTAAAGAGCAAGGACCCAAATGGGCTATTGTACTACCAGAGAAAAGCTGAAAGCTAATGTAGACAACCTAGTATTTGTAGCTGAAAACAAAAATAAAATCAAATCTAGCAGAGGCTAACAGTTTCCAATAGGAATCAAAATATAGCAACTGTGAGTCTTTTTCAGGCTCAGAATCTGAATAGTTGGATCAAGTCCAGACAAAGTAGAATCAAGAAGAGTTACACTGCTGTGCTCAGGAAACTGTGTAAGTCAAATCAATTTCCAGCCAGATGTTTGCTCCTTTAGGGGAAGACACTTTCTCGCAATCTACCAATTTTATTGCTTCTTTATTTTATCCTTCTATTTTTATTTTGGTTTTAGCCTAATTTTTCTGGATAAGTTCTTTCTCAAAAATGTCTCCATTTTATTAACTAATCTGAAAAGAAAGGTTTGACTTCACCTAACATGAGATATTTAGAGGAAATTAATAGAAAAGTAGAGATTTTACACCAGAGGCAGTTACAATAAAATTTTCCTTTCTGAGCAAGGGCAACTTGCGTATTGATGTTCCATTTTGCATTCAGATATGAAGCAGGCATCTAGAGTTGGTCAGTCATTTTCTGATTTCACAGGTACTTGTGTTTCATAAGTCTGGTACAATGCTTAAAAAATAAAATTTATTTTAACATTGTCTGGGGGACCACATGCCTTCCACTTCACCCACAGGGATACACTAAATTTCACTTTGTTTCCTTCCTGAATGTTTCCTATAGATATCTGAATTTACAGCACTTGGAATGGTAACAGTGTATTACTACTGCTTCCTCCCAGCTAAGCCCAGGGCCAGAGAGGAGGTTCTCTCAGATGTGTCCAGTGCTTTATTTGAGCAACTCAAACATTGTCAGATTTCCAATGCATGTTTATGAAATGAGTAACGTAATAGTAGTATCCTTCTATCATATTTCTGGGGCTTTTATTTTCTGATAATTTTGATCCTGATGAAGGTATCAACTCTCTCTACCACGCATAAGTATATCTTCTTACCTGTTCATTTCTCAAGTAAAATAAAAGCTACACATTGTACAAAAGTAAACTAGAATTTTTATATTTTAATAAATCACAGATATTAGGTACACCCAAATGATATTACATGAAAATTATGATACTTAGGTTAAGAGATATATTATCAAATGAACTTTTGGGAACTCAAATTAGAATATAATTAAATCAGTTTCCTTGGCTGAACAGTGAACAAATGTCACATACAATTGGATTAAAGATACTGAATATCTATGAACATGACCAGTATATTAGTCTAATAAAATTCAGCTGTTCTATAATGCGTTTAGACTTTTATAAAGATCATGTAGTTTATTGCACATTCTTTCCTTGATCTTATTTCCTTTGTTTTATTTTTACTCATTATTTTTCACCATGGTATTTGGTTCTCAATGAGCTTTAAATTAAAATACACTGCCTCTTGTTCATTAGAATAGCTTCATGACCTAGACTTGGTCAAATTTACTCATCAGTGTGAATGCTAAGAGAGAGAAAGAGTCCTAATGATACATTTTCAGTTGGCTGAGTAACCAGGCGTGCTTTGCAGAATTGTGTGATCTAATCAATTATCTTCTTTGTACAGTTATGCTTCACTGATTTTTTGTCACGTATAGTTGAAGGGATGTTGATTAATGGGTGGGACTAATGCTCTTTAATTTTAGAAGAAATAAAACTGACTTGAGAAGTTGAGGAGATTATTTCATTCCACTCTAACAGTTAACAAATTGTCCAAAAAGGGACTAATATCCTAAAATCCAGTTTTCCTCATTTCTTGTCTATGATATTTTTTCTTCCTTTGTGAAAACATGCACTCTCACACTATGCTTGATAATGTCAAGGCTACTGGGTGCTTTTACTTAAGAATGACTTCTATCAGCTCTGCATCTTTATAACTACTTAGTGGATTCGGTAGCTTTCAACGTCTCCAAACGTCTGTTTGCAGCTTATTACAGAAATTCGATCATTTTGCCTTAGCAGATTCATAACAGCAAGAAAACATTTGATACTCTCTCAAATTGGAGATTGTTTACCACAGCTGATTTCTTATATATTTCCTGGATTTTTAATTTTTTTAGAGCAGAAAAGTAAAACAAGTCCATAGTCATCCCTATAGTTTTGTCATTCTTCTAATTATATAATTCTATCTTTTTCCTCCCTAAAAATATTAACAATTTTAGAACAAATGTCAATATATAATTTCTATTCTTACATGAAAAAGACTGCCATAGGCCAAAATAATACATTGCCCCTTTCAGTGTAGAGGTTTACCTGAAAAGCAACTAGCCAGAGTAGATTCATATTTGTGGATATCCATCTAGGTATGATCATATAAGTAATTTCTGTCAACAGAATTTACATACCCATAATGACTGTCACTTCTTGATCAAAAGTTTGGAAGTAAAATTTATTCCTTCTGCCTTCTTTTTTTCCTTCCATTGACTGGATATTAAGAAAATAATAGTAAAATCCATGAGCTGCACTATCTGATATGGCAGCAGCTAGGCTCAGGTGGCAATTTGAGTATAAAACCATTGAAATGAAATATGACTTAAAATGTAGGTTTTTATGCATTTTATCCACATTGCAAAAGCATACAGGGTACATTTTCATCATTCCAAATATGCTATTGGCCATACTGACTTAGATAATGGTGGTAATGCTAGATAGAAAAAGCCTTGTTTGATGGATCTTAGTGGAAAGAAACATATCTATTGTACACTTAACTATATTTAATAGGGTTTCTATATTTCTTAGTATTTTGGCCTATCTTTAACACAAACATACTGTAATATTATAACGCTTTGTTCAGATATCTTGAAGGTCCTCTATCACCTTTTTTATTTTGTTCGACTAATTTTTTGACATGCAAAATTAAACAATAGAATATACATTTAAAGCAGAAAGTTTTAAGAAATATTGTGCATAAGAAAATAGGCTAAATGAAGTTTCTTATGAAAATGCACCCACAATGAGAAGCAATGATTAACTCTTGTTTAACACAAAAGAGAGTACTTTAAAATTAGAAAGCCATGGAGGGCACAAACATGATTTTAGTATCTTTGGATTTGAGTCACACTGTTTTGTCATTTGATATCTATAACATTTGCAGTTTTATGGGTATCCATAAATAGCAACATATAAATGAGTCAGGAGGGTTTGGTAGATGAAGACCAATATGTGAGTTTAATTACTGATCAAATTTGGGCTGAGAATCTGAATTAGATAATTGGAAAAATGAACTTCACCATATTATTGGTATAGCAGTGTAAAACTTGGCATAGTCGCTTCATTGAAGTCTATAGGGCAAGATTCACAAGGATTTCTGTCTCCCTCTGAAGAGCATCTTGAGAAACAAAGTAGAGTGTGAATTTCAAAGGCTGCTGAGCCTGGCACCGTGGCACACACCTGTAATCCCAGCACTCGGGAGGCTGAGGCAGAAGGATAGTTGCGAGTTCAAGGCCAGCCTGGGCTACATAGCGAGACCCTGCCTCAAACAAAACAAACAAACAAATGAGTGAACAAACAAAAGCTGCTGAATTTTGATGCATTAACATTACAAAATTTGTAAATTCAAGACCGAGATCTAATATGCCCAACTTGATAACAAATTTCCGTACTATCAAGATTAAAACAAGCAACTAAAATGAAGCAGAAACTATTTGTCATCCAGAAACCCCCAAGACAGTCCGGAGAGAAAGTTTTGGCATTGTAAATAATAGTAGAAGACAATAACATTGAGGATGGCATTAAATGGTATAATTAGTATAAAATATTTTTAAACAGAAAAATCTTACTAATTATTAACAGTAATAGTGGCAATGCTATCAGTATTGTTATTTATTCTTGCCTAAGTTTTCATAGTTATACATTAATAATTTGGTATACTTACTAAAGAATTATGATTTTTAAGTCATATATGTATGGTTTGTTTTTGGTTTGGTTTGGTTTGGTTGAGACAGGGTCTCACTGGCCTTGGACTGACTATGTAGCAGAGGCTGGCCTTGACATCATGGTGATTCTCCTGCCTCAGCCTCCTGAGTGCTGAAACTATAGGTGGGCACCACCACATCTAGCTAGTTATACATATTTTGTATGAAAGAGATTTTAAATGCAGTTTGAAAAAATTGAGCCACATTCCTAAAGGATAGCAATAACTAATGAAAGTTTATGAAAACTCTAGGAAAAATGATGTTTAATTTTCTTTACCAGTTGGACTAAGTCTGCTAGGCAGGTGCTTATTCCACTGAGCTATATCCCCAGCCCAAAAAAAATTTTTTTTTTGGCGGTACTGGCGATCGAACTAAGGACCCTGCGCTTGAGTTGGACTAAGTCTGAACCAACACTTAAGTGCTTGCAAATATCTGAAAGGAATATTATATATTTTCATCAGGATTGAAGAAACAAAGTTTTGATGTTTTTTTATTTTAAAAATAATAAAAAAAAATTAAAAAGAACATTAAAATGGCCCACAAATCAGGGAAATGAGGGTCTTGGACAAACTCTATGTCAATTTATAATTTGTGGTCCCCAACAGGGTGGAATTTTTGGGTATTTGTTTTTGCAAGACTTTTTTTTTTTTAATTTTACTGGTACATTTTAGATATACATAATGATAATTTTCATCATAGGTAATTTGTAACTGTATGTGATGTAATTGGATTCTTTTTTCCCCTACCTACAACCTTCCTTATTTCCCTTCCTTATTTCCAAAAGTTTTGTTTCCAGGGCTGGGGATATAGCTCAGTGGAATAAGTGCTTGCCTGGCAAGCACAAGGTCCTGAGTTCGACCCCTAGTACCGCGAAAAAAAAAAATGTATTCACCAAAAGCTTTGTTTCCATTCTTTCTTCTATTCACTTACTTTCTTTTCCTTTCCTTCATCTGCCTCTCTCCGATCCCTTGGTCCCCTTCACATTTGACCATTTTCTTCCCATTTCCCAATAACTATTTTGCATTTTGTTCTTTATTTGCACTTTCTGCTTCTCAGAACATAGAAACAATGTGATATTTAAGTGTGTGTGTGTGTGTGTCTGTGTGACTTATTTCACCTAAGACTTTAATCTGAAAGTGAATCTGTTAACCAATAATTGCCTCAGGTTTATCCTTCTTTGTGGCAAAATAGTACTCCATTATATACAAATACCATATTTTCTTTATCCATTCAGCCATTGATGGGCATTTGGGCTGTTTCCAAGATTTACGTATTATGAAATGTGCTTCTATAAATGATGGTGTATGTATATCTCTGCGGTATGATGCCTTGCATTCTTTCAGCAAGATACTAATAAGGGGAGTAGGTAAATCAAATGGAACCTTTCTGTTCCTAGTATTTGAGGAATCTCTGCACAAATGAAAGAAATAAAAGGAAAAGGGCAGGAAAGGAATAGATTAAATTATCATTATTTGCACATGACATGGTATTCTATATAGACGGCCCCAAAAACTCCACCAAAAGACTTCTGGGTTTAATCATCACATTCAGCAACTCAACTGGATACAAAGTCAACACTTAAAAATAAATTGCATTGCTGTACAAAACTATACTCACTGAGAGAGAAGTCAAGGAAAGCACACCATTCACAACAATATCAGAAATATGAAATACTTAGTAATCAATCTAATGAAGTAAGTAAAAGAACTTTACATTGAAAATTACAGTACTCTGAATAAAGAGATTGAAGAGGATATCAGGAAATGAAAAGATATCCTTTGTTCTTGGGAAGGAAGCTCTGATACAGTGAAAATGACCATACTCCCAAAAGTGATATATAGATTTCATGCAATTCCAGTGAAAATACCAACGACATACGTCACAGAATTAGAGGAAATAATTCTAAAATTCATTTAGAACCGAAAGAGACCTAGAATAGTTAGACCAATTCTGGGCAACAAAGGTAACACAGGGGGCATCACAATCCCTGACTTGAAATTGCACTACACAACTACTGTAATAAAAACTGCATGATACCGGTAAAATGCAGGCCCAAGGATCAGTGGAACAGATTAGAAGATACAGAAACAACTCCAACCACACTCAGACAGCTTACCTTTGACAAAGGGGCCAAAGAACTTCACTGGAAGAAACATGGCCCATTTAATAAATAGTGCTGAAAAAACTGATATTCCCCAAGCTAAAGATTAAAATTAGACCCATGTCTCTCACTACGCACCAAATTAAAATCCAAGTGGGTCAAAGACAATATTTAAAAAGAAACCCTAATATATTGGAAGGTAGAATAGGTAGAACTTTTGAAGACATAGGTGTAGGAAAGAATTTATGAAAAAAACCTGATCACAGAGTAAATAATACAAAAAAATCAACGAGTGGGAATTCATTTAATAAAAAGTTTTCCCAGAAAAGAAACACCCCACAAGGTGAAGAGACAACCCAGTCAACTGGAAACAAATTTTTTCCAGCTGTTCCTCAAAGGAGTAACATAAAGAATATATAAAGAACTAAATCAAGATCAGACCTCCTATATTTAAAGACCTAATCCAAAAATGAGCATCTGAAATAAACAGACACTTCTCAGATGAAGTGCAAATGGCAAAATATATATATATATATATATATATATATATATATATATATAATGTTCAGCAACAGTAGTAATTTGAGAGATGCAGTTTAAAACAATACCCAGATTTCATCTCACTCTAGAAAGAATGGCTGTCACCAAGAAATCAACCAATAACAAAAGCTGGAGGTGTAGAGAAAAGGAAACCCTGCTCCAATGTCAGTTGGAGTGTCATCTGGTCCAACCACTTTGGAAATTTGTCAAAACCAAAATACTTAGGACTAAATTTAATTTTTAAAGTTTTTAATTACAGAGCCATCCGTGGTGGCACATGCCTGTAATCCCAGCACTCAGAAGGTTGAGACAGGAGAATTTCTGGGAGTTTGAGTCCGCCTGGGGCTACACAGTGAGTTCAAGGCCAGGCTGAATTACCTGTCTCAAATCCTGACAATGAAATCCTGTGTCCTGGTTTGGGTGGCAATGCACGAGTGAACAATATAACATAGGACACATATTTTATAAGATTATTTATAATAGTCACACAAAGAATCATATACAAGAGAGTTTAGGAAATCTGTTCACACCCTAAAGAGAATCCAGGTGTGGGTCTGGATCCCACATAATGACTTATACGAGTTCAGCTGAAGACCTAGAGCCCATAACAGTACCTCCCATCAGTCCAGCTGGTGGCCTAGAGCCGATGACAACATTGAATGTAGGCCTGTTTCACAGATCTACACTGGCAAGGCCCGAAGTCCAGTAGTGGCATCTAGAAAGTCCCTGCCAGAAGGTTGAAGGATCTACGCTAGCAGGCTGAGGGGTCTGCACTGGAGCCAGGAAGCGATGCTCAACATAAGAACCAAAGCTCCCTAGAAAAGTATTGCAGACATCCTCAGCAACAGTGAGATCCCGAGCTCCTCCAATCATGAAGACAGCTGACTTCCCATGAGGAAAGCCAATGCAGCAAACATCTTCAGAAGACTGGCAGTGTACCATCTTCTCCTCTGGAACCAAGAAGTGATGCTGAAAGTGAGGACCAGAGCTCCCCCAAAGTGAACCAAAGCCATTCTCAGTGACAAGGTCCCAGTCTCCTGGGAGAATGAAAATAGCCAAGTTCATCAGGAAAACCAGTATGACAAGCTCCTCCAAAAGAACCAACAGCTTCTTACAGATTCTACCAGCTCCCAAAGGCCTTTCTCTGCTCCCAACAGCCTAAATTCTTCTCCAGTTCTCCCTCTTATGCTGCCAGCAACATTCCTAAGGTGGGCCTACCATACAATCATGCTTATTTAGTTCAACTGGCTGTTATAAATTGACCACCAGTTGTCAATGCACCCCACCCTGTTCAAAAAATTGTTTTTAATGGGTTTAAAAACAAAGAAAAGACAAACAAGCAATTTGGACATAGTTTGTGAAGTGATACTAACAATGAGCTAAACTAAGCACTGCAACTTCTTCAGAGGCAAATTAAAATGAGATCCAGTCATAAAGAGAGAGTTTTGGAATGATAATATGACCCGAATGAGAAATATGTATCATTTTATTTCAGTTGAGCAAATAGAATATTAAAAACATTAAAATGTTCATTGCAAAGTTTATAACATATAAATATCTACAGTACTACATTAAATTTCAAATACATCAGTGATGCAGGAGGATTACTTGACCCCAAGAGTTTCAAGCAAGCCTGGGAACACTGTGAGAGTCTGCCTCAAACACTTGTTTGTTTCAAGTATAAATCTTTCAAAATTGTGAGTACTCGAGAAACTCTACAAATAATGTAAAGATATACAGGTTGTATTCTACTATTGAATAGATAGAAGGAGTCATATTATTGGCAAGTTTAGATAAATTATATACAGAGAGATAGACAGATGAAAGATTGATGTTGATAGATAATGGACAGATTTATAGAGATGCTTATAAAAAGTAGAATAAATTCATAGTTACTCAGGGACATTTTAAAGTAGGCTATTATATCAGTTATGGTTTCACTTGTTTGACTCTTGAACACACCAAAAGATATATTTTCAAACAATACAGTAAGATTCAATATATCTATTATATTTCACCTTTTTATATCTTCAAGGGGATTTAAGTTTTCAGTGATATCAAGGCATGTGTAAATCCTACCTATGAACGAATTTCTGTGTTTTCTTTGTGATGAATGTTTTCTTTGAAATTTAGTATAAATCGAAATTTATATTTTGGAAAATAGAACCCATGCATGCAGAGTACGTTGAAGTATTTTAATGGAGCTGCAAACATTTAAAACAATGAGAACATAAATGTAGACACACAGGTTTTTTGATAACCCATTCCATCTGTTTACATTTCAGGATCCGTTCTTCATATTCTCACTAAAGGTACTTTGAAATGTTCTGATGTTCCACATTTATAATTCAATCTATTTTAATAAGTTGCAAAATGTACAAGATTGCCCTATTACATATAATGACACTTTAAAATAATGTATGTCTTTTATACTATCTTACATTGTCCAAATACGATCTGATACCAGTAATGAATAAATTGTATACTCTTTTATTCTACAATCAGAAATTTTGTGTTAAATTGTTTTGCCCTTTTAATTACTTTTTAAAATCTGTTTTAAAAAATAAAAGAAAAAAAGCATATTAAAAAACAGACATCCACTTACAAAATAGCATAAGAGCAATAAAAGCAATACTGAATTACAGATAAAGTGATAGCAAATTAACAATGGGTGTTGTATTACCTATAGATATGTTCAATGTGGTTTCTCAGGAAAACAAATAGAAACATGCAATATTGATCAAACAACTAATCATTAACTGCTTCTTTCAGTAAAGCAATAGAAGACAGTAGTACTACTATGTTAGCTATCATGTATACACATATGTACATAGTTTCCCCTTCTTTCTTTTCTCTTTTCCCTCATCCAAGGTACTCTTTATGTTTGAGCAATCTCCTTTCATTTCACAATGTCTATCATACCTCTTATTTGTATTCACTTTTTCAGGTTATACTAGTGAGACAATGCATTGCTTACCCATGGAGGTCTGATTTATTTCACTTATGAGTATTACCTGTAAAAGCCTCAAGTTTATCTTTCTTTAGAGCAGAATAACATTCCATTGCATAAAAATATTGCAATTTTTTGATCCATCCCTCAGTGAATGGATATTTGGGTTGCTTCTACGATTTACCTATTACAGATTGTGCTGCTATAAACAGGGGCGCACATATATCACTGTGATGTTTTCAGTTCTTCTGGAAAAATATCAAGAAGGGGAACACCTGAATTAAATTGGACATCTATACTTAGTTTGCTCAGGAATCCCCAAACTGATTTATACAGTGGTTTTACCAGTCTGCATTCCCACCAGCAGTGGAGAATAGTTCCTTTTTTTCCAGAGCCTTGCCAGCATTTGTTTTTGGTTGATTTCTTAATGCTAGCCATTCTTGCTAGGGTGAGATGAAATGTCAATGTTGCTTCAATTTGCATTTCTTGAAAGACTAATGGTGTTGAACATGTTTTCATGTATTTATTTGCCATTTGTATTTCTTTATCTGAGAAGTGTGTATTCATCTCTGATGCCCATTTCTGGAGTGGGTCTTTAATGTTGGGCAAGCTGATGTTTTTTAATTCTTTATGTGTTCTAGATAGGAGACCTTTCTCTGAGGGATAGTCAGCTATGACTTTTTCCCAACTTGTGGGTTTTCTTTTTATTCTGCTGGTGATTTCTTTAGATGTGCAGAAACTTTTCAGTAGGATGAGATCCCAGTTGTTGATTCTTTGAAGTATTTCCGATGTGGTTTGTTTTTTGTTTATGAACTCTCTGCCTACCGCTATGACTTTGAGGTTTTTATCTACTTTCTCTTCCACTAGATGTAGTGTTTCTCTTTTAATATTGAAATCTGTGGTTCATTTTGACTGAAGTATGTTGCATGGTGATAGACTTGGTTCTATTTTCAGTCTTTGGCAAATAGCAAGCCAATTATTCCAGCACCATTTACGAAAGAGGCTATCTTCCAGTGAGTTCGTTTGGCCCCTTTGTCAAACATTAGGTGGCTGAGTGCATTTGTGGTTGTGACTATTTCCTCCACTTTGTTCCATTGATCTTCTGGTTGTTTTTTTAGCCAGTACCATGTTGATTTTATTACAGTAGCTTTGTAGTATAATTTCAGGTCAGAGATTGTGATTCCACCTGACTAGTCTTTGTTGCCCAGGATGGCTTTTGCTATTCTTGGTCTCTGCTGGTTCCATATGAATTTGAGGAAAGTTTTCTTTAGGTCTGTGCAGTATGCTAATGATAGTTTAATGGAAATTGCATTGAATCTGTACAACAATTTTGGTAGTATGGTCATTTTCATAATCTTGTTTCTTTTTGTCCATGAACAAGTAATATTTTTCCATTTGTTGAAATCCTCTTTGACCTCTTTTTTCAGAGTACTGTAGTTTACATTAAATAGATTTTTTACTTCTTTTGTTAGATTGATCTCTAAGAACTTCAATTTCTTGGATGCTATTTGAAAATTATGTTTTCCTTAATTTATATTTCAGTCTGTGTGTTGTTTGTGTACAGGAATGCTACTGATTTTTGAGTGTTGACATTGTATAAGCGAAACTGCTGAATGTTTTGATTAATTCAAGGAGTTTTCCTCTGGAGTTTTTGGGGTCATCTATGTAGAGTATTATGTCATCTGCAAATAGTGATAATTTTACTTCTTCCTTTCCTATCTTTATTCCTTTTATTTCTCTCTCTTGTCTAATTGCTCTGGCTAATGCTTCCAGAGCAATGTTGAATACAAGTGATGACATTGGACACCCTTGTCTTATTTCTGATTTTAAAGTAAAAGCTTTCAGTTTTTCTCACTTTAGTATGAAGTGGGCCATTGGTTAGTCATAGATGGCTCTGATGAGGCTGAAGTAAAGACCATCTTTCCTATTTTCTGTAGGATTTTTATCATGAATGTGTGTTGGACTTTTAAAAAAGCTTTTGTGCATCTATTGTGATGATCATTTGATTTTTCTCTTTGACTCTATTGATATGGTGTATAACATTTATTGATTTGTGAATATTGAACCATCCCTGCATTCCTGGCATGAATCCAAATTTGTTATGGTTTATGATTTTCTTGATGATTTGCTGTAATCTATTTGCTAGTATTTCATTGAGTATCATTGCATCTATGTTCATTAGGGAGATTGTTTTATAGTTGTCTTTCTTGGTTGGGTCTTTCTCTTGTTTTGGTGCCATTATAATACTTGCCTCCAGAAATGAGTGAGGGAGAATTGCTTCTTGCATTGAGGAATTTGAGGAGTGTTGATATTAAATCTTCTCTAATTTCTTGTAAAATTCTGCTGTGAATCCATCAGGATCGAGGCTTTTCTGTGTTCGTAAGTTTATAATCATGTTTTCAATCTTATTAATTGATATTGGGTTGTTCAGGATTTTTATATCTTCTACATTCAACTTTGGTAATTCCTAAGTATCTAGGAATCTGTCGATTTCTTCTGAGTTTTCTATCCTATCAGAGTAAAGGTTTTCAAAGTAGGTTTTAATGATCTTTTGAATTTCTGGAGGACCTGTGTTGATTTCATCCTTTTCATTCTTTACTGCATGAATTTGAGTTATTTTTCCTTTCTTTTTCTCATAAAGTTGGCTATGGGTTTATCGATGTTATTCATTCTTTCAGAGAGCCAACTCTTTCATTTATTTTTTGTAAGGTCTCCTTCATCTCAATTGCATTAATTTCTGCCCTGATCTTTGTAATCTCCTCCCTTCTTTTCATTTTGGGTTTCACTTTTTCTTCTTTTCCAAAAATTTGAAGTGCATCATTGGGCTATTTATTTCTTCTCTGTTTTCTTAAGTGTGGGTTCATCACTATAATTTTTCCAATGAGGACTGATTTCATTGCATCCCACAGGTGCCAGTAAGTTGTATGTACATTTTTATTTGTTTCTGGTATGTTTTAATTTCTGCTTCAATTTCTTCTGTGATCCACTGGTTGTTCAGGAGGTTGTTATTTAATTTCTAAGTGTTTATGGAGTTTTTAGAGTTCCTTTTGTCACTAATTTCCAATTTCAATGCACTGTGGTCTGATAATATGCATGGGATAATTTCAATTCTTTTGCATTTAGGTAGATATGCTCTATGGGCTATAATGTCGTCTGTTTTAGAGAAAGTCCTATGTTCAGCTGAGAAAAAAGTGTATTCTGCTGTGGTGGGGTGGAACACTCTATATACATCTACTAAGTCTATTTGTTCACAGATTTTGTTCAGATCTGTTATTTCTTTGCTGATTTTTTGTCTAGTTGATCTATCTCTTTATGTCAGTGTTGTTAAGTTCCCTTATTACAATAGTTCTATCAATTATTTGTTTTTTCATATGTGCTAAGTTTTGTCTTATGTAGTTTGGTGCTCCAATATTTTGTGCATACATGTTTATGATTGTTATCTCTTCTTGCAGTTTTCCCCTAACAAGTATGTGGTGACCTTTTCAATATCTTTTGATTGTTTTTGGTTTAAAGTTAACGTTGTCTACAAACATATTAGCTACTCCTGCTTTTCTCTTGGTTCCTATTGAATTGAAAATTGTTGTGCATCCTTTAGCTTTCAGTCTTTGTATTTCTTTTTGAGTAAAATATGCTTCCTGTATAGAGCATAATGTTGGATTTTGTTTCTTAATCCATTCTCCTATCCTGTTGAGACTTTACATAAATGGTTTTAACATATATTTAGTGGCTTATCTTTGTCATGTTATTTAGTTGCTATTGGTTTCCTAAGTTTTCTACCTGTTTAATTGCTTGCTGTGCTTGAGGGTTCCTTCCTATTGTTCTTAAAATTATGGTCATTTTTTTCCTCTGTCTAGAATATCTTTTAGTATACTTTGTAAGGAAGGTTTGGCATTCATGAAGTTCTTCAGTTGCTCTTTATTCTTGAAATATTTTGTCCCCATTAAATTTGAAGGATCATTTGGCAGGATGCATCAATCCTGGTTGGAAGCTTTTTTGTCTCAGGACCTGTAATACTTGATTCCAAGCTCTTCTCAATTGGATGGTTTGCGTGGAGAATTGTGCTGTGGTTCTGATGATCTTTCCTTTATAGGTTATCTGTTTCTTTTCTCCATCAGCTTTTAATATTCTGTTCTTTTGCCTGACATATGGGATCTTGATTATTATATGTCTGGGTGTAGTTATATTTTGGTTATGACTAGTTGGATTTCTACATGACTCATTGTCTATATCTCAGTTACTGTTTCCATATTGGGGAAATTTTTTGCTATTATTTTTGCAAATATTCTTTTTATGTCATTTGTTTTACCTCCTGTAGTTTCATTGACTCCTATTACTATTACATTGTATCTCTTCATCTCATCTTTTAGCTGTTGAATTGATTTTCCATGGTTGATGGTTGATTTTAATAGATCTTTCTTTCATGATTGCTACCTGTCTGCCACGCTGTCTTCAAGATCTGCAATTCTATCTTCCACTTCATTCAAGCATTTTTGCCAGGATTCAATGGAAGTTTTGGTTTCCTTGAAATCTCTTTGAATCTGTTTCATGCATTGTAGTTCATTCCTATATTGTTCATTTAATGATTCCATGAGTTGCCTATGCTCATTTTTTTTTGTATTTCTTCTTTAGATGTGCTGAACAATTCTTTCATTATTATGTCATTAGTTTTTTTGCCTGAGAGATTATTTCTGATCTGATATCTTCTATGGCCTGATGGAGTTCTTTCTTTACTTCCACTGCAATCATTTCAGAAATTTGAGGTGTGTGTTTGCCAAGTCTCCCTTTATCAGTATCTCCTGGACTTCTTCTGAGTGGGTTGGAGTTATGAGATTGTGTTTTCGTCATTTGTCTTGACATGTTTGATGCTGGAGGCCGAACACTTGGTCTTCATGTTCTCTGGTAGTTCATCAAATGTTGCTATGTCCCTGGCTTTCCTGGTCATCAGGCTTGCCCCTCAGTGTCTGCTGAGATGCACTGTTAAGTCTGGGGTCTTCTGGCAAATAGTGAAGTATACTTAGTTCTCCCAGGTCTCAGACATGAACTGTGATGTCAGCCAATGTCCCTTCACAGCTCAGGGCATGAGTATGAGCCAGATTCAGGCTGCACTGGTAATGATCACAGACCACATGTTTCTGTGACCTCCAGGAGGTCAGGGCATGCATAAAATCTAGACAGGAGCTGTGGTGCCAGCACCTCATATACTGCCTGCTCTAGTCCTTCAGGCAGCACAGGGCACGCACAGAGGTGGCCTGAATGCAAACCTCAATGTTGGCAGTTCATGGGCCTTCTTAGTCAGAATCTCCTGTCTACACTGGTCACACGGAGGGTGGAGACACAGACTGTAATGGTGGTGGGGTCGTAGGTCACCCACTCTGTCCCCAGGAAGTAGATGGGTAATATGTGGTTCTCTTGATATTCAGCAGCAACTATGATGTCAGCAGATAATTGACCACCTCATTCTGTGACTCCAGGCAGCTCGGGGTCATACACTCTTTTAATTATTTTAACAGGAAAAATTCACATAATCTTAACCTAAGATGATTCATTTTACATTTGAAAGTCTTATTGATCACTGTAATGCATGTTTCTACAATAACGTAATATATAAATTTAAATAACTTTTGTTAGTTTCTGTTACTGTCAAGCTCTAAATATTAAATTTTCTTTTGTTTTGCTCCTAGTTATACTTAGTAGT
>PVLD010029691.1:0-17732 GCA_004027595.1 Dinomys branickii
AAGGTCATTGTGTCAGATCTATCTTGAGAAGAATGAAAGTAGCACTCATTAACCCTTACTACATGTAGCATATTATGCAAGGTATTCACACTTTATTTTAACAATCTCAACTTCCCTATGAGATAGATAATGTCAATCCTATTTTATTCATGAGAGAACAGAGTAATTAAAGAAGTTGACTAAGGCTGCTTGAGTGATAAATCAGAGTTCTCCTGAGAAACAGAACCAATAGACAAGGTTACATATGTACCAAATATCTGCACAGCAAAACTGTGGATACCATAGCCAAACCCAAATGACATAAAATTAACTATATAAAGGATGAATAAAAACATAATGTGAACTCTTTTATGAGGGGCTCTAAGGCCTCCATTTGTAACCAATGACTCTTTTCTGCTTCCCTATATTTGTGTTTTTGCCTTACTCATAATGATATCTCTATTTCTCCATTTCTGTATTTCTCCATTTCTCTATCTATCCATCTAGTTATCACCTATCATGGATGAATCAGTACACTTCACTCTTACATGACCATTTTCTAGGCTTCTTAAATTCTATTCTCTCTGAGATTCAGCATATTTGCTTTAGGATCTCTACTGTTTAAGCTGATTGCCTGTTTGCTTTCATTCATAATTGAACATCAAGAACCTTTGAATTATTTTCCCTTCCACTATCCTACTTATCCTTCCTTATAGAAATATCTGGTTCTGGTTCTTCTCTCTACCTTTCCCTCAAAGGTACTGAAAAAAACAAAACAACTATAGAAAGAACCTGATGGGATTTCCTATTTCAGATACCTGAATCGCTACCCCTCTAAGATACAAACCTTCTTAAAGTGTCTTGCTTTTCCAACAGAAAACCTCAGCTAGGACCTCAAGGCACCTCACAAGTCAGTGATCACTGTTCCGGATTCGTTTTATCAACCAGGAGACTGGGTAGAATCTTTACTGACCTCAGTGTTTTACCTGAGGTGTTGTTAGTTACTACTGCTACATTTAATAAACCTGTGGTATAAGCTTATCTTGTTATATCATCTTTTTTACTAAAATTTTACAAAAGGGAAGACAGCTTAATCAGGTGAGTTATTAGTTGGATTACTATTAATTGAGATTTCATCATACTATTTATAATGTAACAGTCATCCTGGTGCTACCTTATTTAATGTCTACAAAAATACTGTTTAGCAGTAGAATACAATAAATGACAAGGAAATCCATTGCCATTTATTGAGTCTTATGAATTAGTCAGAAAGTAAACAGCCAGATGTGATAGCTCACACCTGTAATCTCAGAACTCTGGAGGTTGAGGCAGGAGGATTGCAGTGAGTTCAAGGCCAGCCTGAACTAATAGTGAGGCCCTGCTTTAAAAAAATTAGAATAAAAACAAGCATGGTAGCTAAGTTAACATTTCTATTTAGCCAAATACAGTGTAAATTATTTCAAGAATTGTCCCTTTTGCTATCAGTATTTGAGGACCAGACAATATCTTGCGTTGAGCTTTAAGAAATCAGTGAAGAAGTTTAAACACACCTTGATGTGGCTTTCTTAGTTGATTCTTTTCCTGGTAATTGAAGTGAGATCACTGGATATGTGTGCAGGGTGATCAAAATTAACAGTAAATATTTAAATTGAAAAGTTTATTACAGCAAAAGACACTGTTATTTTTCACATTGGAAAATACTCCCTCTTGCTTTCAACACACTTACTGCATTGTTCTTAGCACTTTCTAAAGCAGTTCTTGAAGTTCTTTTTTGTGAGTATCTTTATGAAGTGTGATGAAAATAATACATAAGTGCTGCTGCCAAGCTCTATCCAACGGAAAGGTTGGCTCAGGAAGACCTCACGTCATGTTCTCATTCACCTGATTCAGCGTACCTGGAACTTCGCTGCTTCTGCCTCTTTCCCAGAATCAGAATGACCAGGAATGATAAATGTTTTGACTGGATTTGGAACATCAAGGCAGCCACGATAACACAGCTAAAGACTTTCATAAAAGATTTCCAGAACTGCTTCAAAAAGTGCCAGGAATGATGAGGTGTGTGTACAAAGTATGTGTGTGGGGGGAAGGGGGAGGTAGGGAGTATTTTGAGACTTTATGGCAAATTGCCCTATACTATTATACATTTTTTCAAAATGTAAACATTTACCTTATTTGTTGATCACATCTCATATACTTACATTTAAAAATGATGAAGAAATTCATCCTTTAAAGGACAGAGGAAATAAGTCTTCCCAAAGGCCAAATTTGGAGGTCTTAAATGTAAAGACTAGTCAGATAAGGTTTCATTTGTGTCGTACTTTTTGTTTTTAATACTGTTCTTAGAGGACATTTCCTAGAATAAGCCTGATGCACAGGATCATTCCCATCTCTGAATTATTTCAACACTTACTTGCTTTGACATATTGTCTAGTTGTAAGAACTGGATTATAATTCAGTTATTTAACAAGTATGTATTGAGTTGCTAACGTGTCACATGCTGTTCCAAGAATTTGGTGACAAACCAGTGAATAGTACACTCTGTTCCTGTCCCAGCTAACTTCACATAGGTCAAGCTTGCCTTGGTCTTCTTTCTAATGCTAATGCTTCAGCCTCGAAACAGCTGACATGCTGAGCTCTAGATTTTTTCTTACCTTGTCTCTGAAGACCCACCTGAGCCTTAGATGTAGTGGAGTCAGAGAAAATGGGTTTCAATCCTTACTCTGCAGAAAAGGAACTTCTGCTCTATACTCTGTTACTCTAATATAGGCTCTCTATTTGGCCAGGATTGACACCTAAGGAACTGCTGTCTTGGGGACAACTATCTATGAGGTAGATACCCAGCTACTGGGTAGATGGCTTTGAGATTTATGGGGTCTCCCTGCTGATTGACTCACAAGTCTTTAAGGCTACATATATAGCTGCTTGTAGCTTTTCTGTGAAAGAATAGCAGACCTCCATCCCCTTCCATAATTGTGACTAAAATTCTACAGGCATGCATACCTGTTTTATGTGCTGCGACAATAATACCCAATCGTGGCCCTCAGTGGTTACAGGAACGTTTAATTCAGTGGGGTTCCAAGGGTTGGACACCTACAGGGTTTGTGCCTACTGCACAACTCACTTAGTCACCCCAAATGTCTGCTTGGCATCTTCTACTCTATCTGCCATTTGGCATCTTCTGTCTTATCTCATACTACACCCTTTCTACTCTGGTTGTACATAGGTTTTAAGATTGGTGAGAAATGGGGAATGAAAACTCTCCAGTACCATAAAGCCCCTAGGAAAGTCTGGACCTGTTTTATTGTGGTAGGGTGAGGACACCTGTGCATCCCATGAATAACAATCTCTGCTATTGACTTTGTCCCACCCAACAGACAATTCTCAAAAACTTGACAAAGAGCCCAGGTCCCTGGATCCTGGCCTCACCAATGGCCTATCTACATACTGCTATGTGCTGCCAGAAACAGAGACAAGAAGCAGTGTGCTCCAGACCTACAAGAGAATCCGAGGTTAACATAATATCATCAACATAATGGAATAACTGAACATCAAGTAACCCAGTGGCAACAAGGTAAATGTCCATTGTCTTCTCATGTGAAGGTAAACTGTTCTTGACTCTCAGAAGCTCTGTCCACAAAGAGCACTGTTTGTAATAGCAACCCCTGGAGGACGCCCACCCCCAGGATATACTCAGGTACCAGGGAGATGAGTATGGTATAGACTTGAGAAGGTGGATGGTCTGTACCCATCTCTCATAGCCATCTATGTAGGATGCCTTATCCAGAAATTTATCAGGAGTGCATAAATCAGGTCACATTCTGTCCCAATGTATCTCATTGTGCAACCAGGGCAGCACAGAAGATAAAAAAAAAAATTACTTAGATTCGAAATTCAGCTTAAACTCCAAGAGGTCCAAAGGGACTGCTTTACTGTGACTCAGTGTGAGAGAATCTCAGAAAAATAACACCAATCTGAGAAATCCCTGGCCTTTTATTTGTATGAGAACAAAGGCGCAGAAGAAAATCTTTTGTGTAGTTTTGGTCAGAGGAAAGGGAAGAAACAGGATGGCCTGCTAAACATGCTTATTTTGGCATGAAGAACACGATGGCCAAAGCAAACCTTTCTATGAGAAACTTTATCATTTTGCTCTGCTATTGCCCTTAAGATCTGCTCTAATCTTTAACCGTGAATTCCAGGAGCCCTGAGCGATTGCACCAGGAGTCCCTTCATCTTCGTATTCATTTTAACCACTCTCCCAGCGAGAGTCTCAATATCCACTAGTGTGAACACACACTGCACACTTGTGGGGCTCCAATGAACAGCAAGCATAAAGGGCAGCCCCTGGTCCTCGGGCGTTCCCCCTAACAGGGTGCTTTCACCTTGCCCCTATCAGAAGTTGTGGCATTGTCCACAGCGGCCACATAGCCCTCAAAGTTCATGGCATGGATCTGGATTTCTTGTTTCCCCTGGGAAATGTTGCCCTTTCAAAACTGCTGATCCCAGTGTGTCTTTAAAGGACGAACAGAGCTTCATTTGGCTGTTTTCAGTCTGTTTCACTCTTACTTCTTTATGGTCTGAACTCTTTGCTGTCTCCTGCACTCCTCAGCATGGCTTCCCAACTGTAACAGTCTGCCACCCAGCGTTGGGCTTGCTTCCAGCTTTACACCTGTCTCCTGGTGCCTGCTGATTGCCAGTTTCAGGTACCTCAGAGGCCTTGATCAAGCTCCTCCCCACCCCCACTGGCCACCACCCTTGCTGCCTCCATCAGGAAGTGACTGACCCATGTTCAGCCTTCGTATGATGTGTACCACTTCTGTGTATGCGTAGTCTCTGGCTGGAGTCTCTCCAGATGCTTATGCCATTTCCATAAGCCAGTTTTCTTTGGTACTGACAGTCATAACTCAGTCATTTGGGCGGGATCTGCCACCTGATGCTTTCCTTCTAGTGGCCCTCCCCGGGACCTCGGCCAGCCTCCATCTCTGACCTGGACTTGCATTTCAATTCTGCTTGAAGCTCTGGTGTGGACTCTACATTTAGGTGTGAAGCCCTGGGAACACGCTGTGGCCCAGTCCTGGCTCATTGCCACTCTTTTTTACCTTTCTGATCTCACTGGACTCTAGTTTGCTTAATGTTCTGTATTACCACTGGATGGGCATTCCTGCATGGGAGCAGGTGAGTCTCTTCAGGCCCAGGGTTGTCTTTGTCAGTGAGCTCTGTTATGTTGGAAGTACACATCCTTTCCAGGAATGCTTTACAATTCACAAGCAGCCTGCACGTCTTCTTTTAACTCTTTGTTGCAGATATCTCCTTTTAATGAGGCTTCTGCGTTGGCCCAGGTTGCAATGAATACTGCTTACACTATACCAACTATCTTGTCACCAGTTCAGATGGAGACATTCTTAACCTTCCTTTAAGATTCAGGCAACCTGAAGAAGAAACACAGGTTCATGGAAATGTGTGAATGTGCCCTTTTCCTCTGGAGTCTCTCAGCTGTGTGCACTGATAGTAGTCCTCAGAACTCTGGCCTGCCCATTTGCACAGCAGTCCTTGGCCACTGTGTTGCCCACTATCCCTCATGGCAGTCTACACTTATACCAACATGTGCAATAGTGTGCAATATGTGCAATATGTGACAGTAATGACCTTGACTAAGTTGTTTCCATCGGATAACATCAACCTTGGGTATTTCAGTTATTTACACTGAGACCAATGACACACCTACACTGAAATCTTGCCCACTGCAACATCCACTGGAAGTCACTTCCAAGCCAGCCTAAACCATCTTAGGCTTTGTTTTTCCATACAAACCTAATAGGATGCTAAAATCCTGCATTCTTGAAGGATATGAATTTTGATGTTACTGTCCTGGGTGTGTGAGGTTGGTTAACTTACTTAATCTTTCTGAACATTATTTTCCTCATTAGTAAAATGAGAAAAATGTCAATCACCTCAAAGAGAAAACATGAAGAATTTTAACAATGTTATTGTACAGATAATCTACCTGTACATTACACAAATGGTATCTATTGTTGTTATATCTTTGCATCTACCCCAGAAGATAGGCACGATGTTAGGGACATATTTAATTACAGAGGGTATTAACAGATTAATTGGTACAGTTAGATAGTTTCTTTTTCTTTTCTTTTCCTTGACCCTAGTTCCTAGATTTGCTGAGCCTCATGTCTCTTCATCGTAACAATGTAGCATCTGGAGATATCTATGGTCTCTTTTATCCTGCTGTGCCTATCTTTATGTAAAATTCTGCCAAGTGCTGCATTGTTCAAATAAGATAAGCAGCAACTCATCTGAAGTTTAGTGGCCAGAAAATGGGCATATGTGGTCTTTGGAATACAAAGGATTTTAGTGAGGTGCAGGAGAAGGAAGGTAGGAATGGGGATAGCTTTTCTGATTGAAGTTTTGTAGAGGACCTTAGATATTCCCTACTTAATCAGAAAGCTGAATGTATTTGATTAGGCAAATTTTAAATGATTCCATATTTTACCATCATGACTTAAAAGTCACAATTAAAAATATGAGCACAGAAATGTCACTCTTAGTTGAAAGTTTTTAAGCAAATAAGAGGCTTGTTGTAGAGGAATTCAAGCAAGTGATTGTTAAGCAGTAAGACCTTTAAGGATCCCCCTACTCCTAAGATTCTATTTTTAGTCACTTTATTTTTGTGGCCTCAGTTATCCCATGTGTTAAATGAGAACAGTGATTATATGACTCTGTAGCTGCTTTCTACCTCAAACAGTCTATGTTTTGTCTAATGCACGAGAGCAGCATGTGGAGGACGTTCAAGTTAGATTTCCTTTTTTATAGCTGTCAACTGAAACTCTTCTGTGGGTCAGGGAGGCTGTATATTCTCTGCTTGACAACATCCAGTATCTACTAATCCATTAGAATTATTAGTCTCTTTTAAAAATTCATTTCAGAGGCTGCAGATGTGGCTCAGTGGTAGAGTGTTTGCTTAGCATGTACAAAGTCCTTGGTTTAATCCAAACACTGCAAATAATCATCTTAGTTTATTTATCTTTTTCCCCTCTGGGGGTTAATGAATTTTCCCAATTATATGGGGATATGTAAATGTATTTTTACTATGATAATTTATAATCTTCGTAAAGAAATTCAAAGCAATACATCCCCTCAATTTCCTCTACTTTCCCTTGTAGGAAATTATTATCAGCCATATCTGCTCATTACAGCAAAGTGTTTAGCTGTATGTATTTTATCAAATGAAGTAATCAGTTCCTTTCCTGATGTTTAATATGCACATATAAGCAGTGGACTATTTCTAGTGATCAGGAATAAGCAAGGAAATGTTCTGGATACTGAAATAGAAGTGTGGCATTTACTTATAACTACCACAATGTCTTCTGTTTATCTTCAGGATAGTAATGCCCCCTGCCTTGATCTTGTTTTCCAGAATTGCTTTGCTATTGTATGTTCTTCCTGTTTTATATGAATGTTAGGATTGTTTTCTCTAATTCTGTGATATACACTGTTTTAATTTTGATTGGAATTGCAAGAAATCTGTATAACAGTTTTGGAAGTATTTCTATTTTCACTATACTGGTTCTTCCAACTCAAGAGCAAGGGATATCCTTCCATTTTCTGATGTCCTCTTCAATCTCCTTCTTTAGAGTACTGTAGTTTTCAAAGTACAGGTCTTTTATATCCTGCCTTAGGTTGACTCTTGAGTATTTCAGTTTTTTGATGCTATTGTGAAAGATGTTGTTTCCCTAATTTCTCTCTCAGTGAGTTTGTTATTTGTGTACAGTAAAGCTATTGATTTTTAAGTGTTGACTTTGTATCCAGCTACCCTACTAATTTGCTTATTAAATCCAGCAGTTTTTAGTGGAATTTTTGGGGTCTCCTATGTAAAGTATACTGTCATCTGCAAGTAATGATAATTTAACCTCTTCTTTTCCTATCATTACTCATTTTAATTCTTTTTCTGGTCTAAATGCTCTGGCTAAACTTTCCAGGACTATGTTGAATAAGAGTGGACACAGTGGAAATCCTTGTCTTTTCCTGATTTTAGAGAGAAAGCTTTCAGTTTTTGTCCATTTAGTATGATGTTGACTGTTGGTTTGTCATAAATGGATTTTATCACATTGAGTTAAGGACCATCTATTCCAATTTTCTGTAGAGTTTTTATTATAAATGGGTGCTGGAATTTGTCAAAAGTATTTTCTGCATCTCTTGAGATGATCATATGGTTTTTTTGCTTGGCTCTCCTAATGCGGTGTATTACCTTTATTGATTTACATATGTTGCACCATCCCTGCATCCATGGGATGAATCCCATTTAGTCACGATGTATAATCGTCATGATGATTTGTTGCATTGTTTGCCAGTAACTTATTGAGGATTTTTGCATCTATATTCATTAGGGAGATTGGATGTAATTGTCTTTCTTAGTTGGGTTCTACTCTGGCTTTTGTATCATAGTAATGCTTGCTTCTAGGAATGATTTTGGGAATACTGCTTCCCTTTCAGTTTCATTAAAGAGTTTGAGAAGTAGTGATGTTAGGTCTTTCTTAAATTTCTTGCAGAATTAAGCAGTGAATCAATCCATCAAGGACCTAGGCTTTTCTTTGTTGGTGGGTTTTTAATTATATCTTTGATTTCATTAATTACTATTGATTTATTTAGAATTTTTATATATTCTTGATTCAGCTTTGGTAATATGCGTCTAGGAATTTGTCCATTTATTTTGCATTTTCTCTCTTATTAGAACACATATTTTCAAAGTAAATGTAGATCATCTTCTTGATTTCTGTGGATTCCATGGTGTTTAATCCTTTTTATTTCTAATCGTATGGATTTGAGTCTTTTCTTTCCTTTTCTTGATAGCATTGTATAAAGGTTTGTTGATGTTTTAATCTTTCAAAGGACCCAAGCTTTGATTCATTGATTCCTTGTATTGTTTTCTTAGTTTCCAATGCATCAATTTCTGCTCTGATTTTTATAATTTCCTCACCTATAAGCTTTTTGTTTAGTCTGCTCTTCTTCTTCTAGAAGTTTAGGGTACACCATAAAGTTGTTTATTTGTGCTTGTTCTGCTTTCCTGATGTGGGATTTACTTCTATAAATTTCCCGCTTAGGACTGTTTTCATTGTGTCCCATAAATTCCAGTATGTTGTATTGTCATGATCATTTAATTATAGAAACTAATTTCTTTTTTAATTTCATCTGTGACCTATTGGTCATTCAGGAGTGTGCTATTTAATTTCCATGTGTTTGTGAAGTTCTTGTTGTTTCATTTGCCATTGATTTCCAGTTTCATTGCACTATGACCTGATAATATGCATGGGATATTTGAATTCCTTTGCATTTACTTAAGTATGTTCTGTGAGCTAGTATGTGGTCTGTTTTGGAGAACATCTCATGTGCAGCTAAGAAGGATGTGTATTCTGATATTTTGAGGTGGAACACTCTGTAGGCATCTACTATGTCCATTTGTTCAAAAGTCTCATTTAGTTCTAATATTTCATTGTTGATTTTTTGTCCTGTTGATCTGTGTTTTTGTGATATTGGAGGACTGAGATCCCCAATTACAAGTCTATTTGTGCTTATTTGATTTTTCATACCCATTAATATTTGTTTTATATAGTTGGGCACATTGGCATTTCAGATATATATATATATATATATATATATATATATATATATATATTTGTTATCTCTTCCTCTTGGATTGCTCCCTTTACAAGGATATAGTGACCTTATTTATCTCTCTTAATCAGTCTTAGCTTGAATTTCACTCTGTCTGCAAATAGAGTGGGTACCTCTCTTCTTTTTTCTGTGTTCCTGTCTCATGGAGTATTGTTTTCTGTCTTTTGACGTTCAGTCTCTGAATTGGTTTTTTAATTAACTGTGATTTTTATATGCAGCATATTGTTAGATCTTGCTTCTTGATCAAGTCTCCCAGTATGTGTCCTTTGATTGGTGAATTGACACTATTAACACTGATGGTTTGGACTGATATGAATCTGCTGCTAATATCCTGTTTTTGTGTTGAATCTCTGCAGCCTTGACTATTATATTCCTTGGTATAGATTTTTTTTTTGGTCAAGGCTAATAGGAATTCTATATATCTCATTTACTGTATGTCAAATTCTTTTTCTATGCTTGGGAAGCTTTCTGCCATTACTTCTGTGAACAGGGTTTTATGCTGTTTGCCCTGTCTCCTGCTTTTTTGTTGAGCCTGATCAATCTTATGTTATTCTTCTTTGCATCATTTTGCAGCTATTGGATTGAAATTTTGTGGTCCCTAATTTTTAAGAAATCATTCTTTTCATGATTGCTAGCCACAGTCTTGTCTTCCAGATCTGCTATTCTGTCTTCACAATATTTCATTTTGCTGCATATTCTTTCAATAGCATTTTTAATCTCTTGGGAATCTATTTGAATTTGTTTCATGGATTCCATTTCTTTCCTGTTTCTGGCATTCATGCTTTCCAACATTTTCCTAAGCTCCTCTGTTATTTTCAAAATCTCTATCCCTAACCAAGTCCTTCACTGTGATTGTAGTCTCTTCTTTTGTGTGAGCTTATTTTTGATTTGATTTTTTTTCCTGTAGCCTCATTCATTTGTGTTGTTACTTTCACTGTTACAACTTTAGAAAATTCAGGTTGGTGGCTTCTGATTTCCTCTACCTTATTGCCCCCTAGACTTGCCCTGTGTTGGCTGGAGGTCTAGGATCTCCTTCTGTGTCTTGTTCTTTTCTATTTAAAAAAAATTGTTTCATGTGTTGATGCCTAGAAACTACTTATGGTAGAAGCTTCATCATCAGTATAGAGGCCTCCTTAGGAAATTACTATTCTTCAGAGATGAATTCCATATGTAGCTGGCTCCTGGCCGTTGAGTGTGTCCCAAGAAACTACTTCTCACTTTGTTAGAGATTAGAAGTTGCAGTCTATTTGGCCCAGCACCCAGTGCTTTGGTACTGGAATGTGGTAATTGTTATGACCCCAGACAATCACAATGTTGTCATACAAATAAGTACAACTGATTACAACAGGTATGACATTGTGGCTAAAGTAGTACAATTGGCAATAAAGCATGACTTAAAAACTGACAAACTGGTAATTATTAATTTGGTACTATTAACCAAAAAATGGATATCTATAGTTATATAACAACATCCAACACAAACCAGAAAATTCTATTCCCCTTAGTAGAATGATGTACATGAGGGGAAGAGGGAATTAAGAACAATAAGGGGGAAAGTAGATAAATAAATGAAGAGAAAGCTATTAGGAGCACGGCTGAAGGACAGAAGAAGTCACATAAGCTTTGAGAAACTGGAGAAGAACACAAGAAGGAAAGAATGAAGGAGAAGGCAAAAGAATATCAAAGCAAAGCAGAAGAAACTAGGGTCAATGTTCATGCACATGAGAAAATTCAACAATTTAAAAAGATTGTTGAGAAAAGAGAAAAAAGGATGAACAATACAAAACAAAACTAACAGGAGGAAAAAAATCCTAAACAATAAAAAAATAGAGAAAAATGAAATTTCTCTGGCCACAGGCCTGTAACTACCTTTTGCCGTCTGCAGTTCTGTGGAAGTATGTAAATCAGAGCTCAAATCTGTGTTGGGTGACCTCACTCAGTCTGCAATAGGATTAGTGTTGGGTGTAGGGCACTCCAATCTGGCCTGCAATAGGGCTGTCAGGCACCAACTCTGCTCTTTGATCTCCACAGACTTGCAGGCTGAACTTGGCCTCTGCCTTTGGGGGCTGGGTTCCGAGTCTTCAGCCAAAAAGCATCTGGGTGTCGCTTGGCAATCTGCCCACATAATCTCCTTACCCTATATATTTCTGCAGCTATGGGTCACCTCATTGGTGTGGGCTTTCAACACCAGGAGCCCTTAAAGAAAGACAGCCCAAGGCTGGCCCGAGATCTGTGCTCAGTTGTCCTGTCTCAGCTTTTGAACACCTTTCTCTGTTCTGCTCTGCTGGCACATCTCTCTCTTCTCTTGCCCTGCTGGAAGCAGAGTAGGGGTGGTAATGCTGTGTCAGCGTCACTACCTCAGTCTCTCTCCATGCTATCTCTACAGGTTCAAATTAGCTGCTACCACATTCAGCATTAGCTGCTCTGCTCCATTGGTTAGTTTCTCCCTGGGGGACTCTGGGCTTGCTCATATTCAGTGTGTCTCTGATAGTTCTCAGCTGAGGCAAGGGTTACTTTTTATCCTCTCATAGTCTGAGAATGAACTGGTGGATCATCACAGAGGGAGCAGCTTCCTGGTCACTTGTCCCTGTGTGTGTGCTGGTGAAATATGCTGATATGCTGAACATCCTTGGTTTGGAGCAGGGCAGAAAAGGCAAGGGGGCCATGCACTCCAAGTATATCCTGTGTGATTTGATTCTGCCATACTCTTGGGATTCCATTTTCTTTTAAAGGGACTTCCAGTAATGGCAGTTCCTGTGCTATGTGCAGGTGGAGGTCCCACAGATTAGCTTTGTGAACTGCTTCATCTTTTTATAAACTCCTATGCTTATGTTTAATTTGGTCTATTATCCTCTTATTTCTGATTAATTTTGGTATCAGATATTATGTTCCTCATCTTCCAATTACCTGTGTTTTTAGTTGATTTTCTTTGAATATGTGTAATATAGTTCCTGCTCTATTCAGTCATGTTGAATTCCTGACATTTATTCATTTATTTAGTTAGTTTTTGTATAGGGTGTCAAACTCATGACCTCACATTTACCAAGCAAGCACTGTGCCACCGAGCTAAATTCCTGGCTATCCTGATATTTCATATAATTGTAATCCAGTTAGAGTTTATTTGTGTGATGTTGTATATTTTATTCTGATACTCTCTTACTTCTCAAATTATTATTTTTTTATTAGTACATATTTGCCATACATAATGTTCACATTCATCATAGGGAATTTGTACCTTTATCTAAAGCATCTTAATTCTTATTTTTTCCAATTTCTCTCCTTTCCCTTCAACCCTTCTTCCCTTCCGAATTTACAAAAGCCAGGGCCAGGGATATAGCTGAGCAGCACAGTGCCTGCCTGGCAAGCACATGGTCTTAAGTTTGATTCCCAGGAAAAAACAAAACAATACAAAACCCCCAGACACAATCCAATTTATAAAATTTATGTTTTCATTTTTTATCCCTTCTCTTTTTTAATTTCCTTCCTTCCTTCCCTCTACCTTTGCCCCCTCCTTCTTTGCCTTCCAATTTGTACATGTGATTCCTACTTCTGAGTATCTATCTTCTATTTTGTGTCTTATGCTTTGCATTTCTGACACAAGAGAAATAATGTGATATTTAAACTTCATCTGATTCACTTCACTCAAAATTATGGTGTTGAGATGCATCTATTTTACCTAAAAATGGCTCAAGATTATCCTTTATGGTAGAGTGGTATTCTATTGTATATAAATGCTCCGTGTTTACAGTTTTGAGGCTGCTTCTTGTGATGCTCTCAGACCATCTCTTCTATTCCTGTTTCTTTTCAGCAATGGAGATCTCTTGTATTCTGTCTTTGTAGCCCGCAGCTTTACTGGAGCTTCCTTTCTGGCCAAACTCACAATGTTTTAAGTCATTCTGCTGGGCTCTTTGCTCTTGATTCTCAACGTAAATCTGGCTAAAGGCTCCCAGCAGCAGCCATGCAACTGCTTCAGCATTTAATTGCCTTAAAATTTCTTTTCCAGATTGATCAGTCCAGCACCCTTAGTCTTAGTCTCAGACAAAATCTCTGGACAGGAGCCAAATGCAGATGTATTTTTTGCTAAGCCGTAACATAACATTATCTGGAGTACAACAACCAATGCAATCCTTCTTTCCAACAGAAACATCCAAAGTTTGGACTTTACTGGCAGCCTTTTATCAGCCTGTACAGGAAAACCTGAGGAGTTCTAGTATTATTCTTTCAGGCAACATCTCAGAACCTTTCCAAACTTCCCACAAGCCATTCCCAAAGGCTACTGAACCACATGGGCAGGTATCATCACAGTAACGAGCCCACTTCTTTGGTACCAAATTCTTTGTTGGTTACTTTCCTTTCATTGCTGGGACAAAATATCTCACACTCAAAATTCAGGAAGGAAAGATTTGTTTAGCTCAGTTTGTGGAAGTCTTAATCCATACTCTCAGCTGGGTCCAAGGCAGAGGGCAAAAGTTCACGGTAGTGGAAAACAGCAAAAGCAGCAAGAGCAAAAAGGGAAGAGTGAGACAGAAGCCTCTTTCTGTCCCTTATGTTGTCTGTAGGCTGCCCACCTTGGGATGGGTGTAGCACTCACACCCATAATCCCACCATTGGATCATGAATCAGTCATAAACTCTAGAAGCCCTCCCCATGACTGAATGAGGCTTTGGGGGGACATCCAGACACAAACCATAACAGCTAGTTTCAGAAATGCATTTTTCTGGCTCCCAAAGATGAGGATCTGTAGTGTGGCGCTTGGAAGCCATATGGTTTCCAAGTTTCTTAGGTGATTCCTGCCCCCTACAAACTGAGAGAGCTAGTTGGACCAGTTGGACAGGGCTGTATTGGTTTTGGGTTGGGGGCCATACTTTCTTTGTAACCTTGGCACAGTTGATTTAACCTCTTTACTCCCACCTTCATGTCTGAGTTAACTTATCATCTTTAAAATGAAGCTGCCAATGTCAGTTTTGTGGATGTGATGCAAAGAGTTAATAGAATCAATCAAGTATTTAAATTGCATTTGCTGCTTATTAAATGTAACTTCTTTCCTCTTTCCCCTTCAGCCCCCACTCAGTAATATTGTCATGGTACCAGTAACTATCTTGTATCATTCTTCCTAAAGTCCATCTCATTTTCTCCTCCATTCTCCCTCCCTTTGTGGACTCACCCTCATGAGTAGGAACTAAGGTTGGGGTTATCATAAAATGTATCCTATCTATTCAGAACATCCTTCCTGTTGCCCTCTTTGGAGAACTGATAATCTCACCAGTTACTCCATCATATTTTTATGGTCAGGAATAATGTGTTAAAAACAATCCTAGGAAGGTTATAAATTAAGCAGGGATTTCAAGTAGCATGACTTAGTCCAAAAGCAATTGCATACAGTCTGAACTGTCTAAGAGTGGGGGACTGTACCTAGAAACTGTTTTATATAATGCATATCACCTAGTAATTAAGTCCTGCATGGTAAACCTCAATTTGGACCTTGCCTGGGAGTGTTATTCACCATCTGCTTTACAGCAGTCAAGACCTAACTCGTCTGACAGCTCAAGCAATCTTCTTAGCACTGCAGTCCCACTGGAGAATGAGCCACAGATACAGATTATGTGGATGTTACTGCAAGGTTTTGCCCAAGATATCAGCTCATGCAATTCACTGTTATAAAAGTTCCTGGAGGTCTAGGGATATAGCTCAGTGGCACAGCACCTACCTGGCAAGCACAAGGTAACTAAGTTCAATTCCCGGTACCAAAAAGATCCTGGAATCTACATCTCATTATGTATCATACAAGAGCATGATGTCATCCAGCTTGACTATCTCTGTCACCTTAAGTGTTGTTACTAGTCAGGAAAAGATTTCTTTCTGTGGAAGCAATTGCCTGCTTCTCCCTCTCCACCAGTGAGCTCTGGAGATGTCTGAAAATAGCCATAGCCACCAGGACTTCTTTCCCTTAAATCTTTCCAGATTTTTTCCAGAGGGAGCGTCATGGTGATACACTAACTGAAACTTTTCTTAGTCTCTTTAAGTCTGTGCTTTTCCAAAACATTGAATTAATTAATATAAATCATCAAGAAGGTGCCAGGATAAACCTATGAAGAAATGAAGTCATCAAAATGCCATAACAAACATGTTAAATATAAATTGCAACCTGAAATTGGGGAAAATCTTTAAGCAGACCATCAGATCGTATCTAGTTTTTTGATGTCCACTCTTGAAAGTTGAAAGAAGTAGAAGAATATGAATTTGAATGTGGCAGTGAGTCCAGCCAATGTCACCCAGGGAAGTTTTTATAGAGCCTATTATAGAGGCTCATGTTCTCTGGAACATGTATGGGTTTACTGTTTGTGTGTGAGATAGAGATAGGTTTAAATGAAGTGTGTGCATAACCACTTTTCTCAAGTCTGCTGCCTTCTCATCGTTTTTGTGCATGACTTGAGACTTCAAGGATGTTGGTATAGTGAACAGAAAATTGGATAGTGTTTGAAGACAGAAATCATGTCTTCCTTGGGTGCAGGTGGCAGGCTTGTTTGTTATCCAGAATAATAGATGTTTCTCCAGGCAAATCTCAGGGAGACCTGCTTGCAGTCCACTATAGAAAGTTCTCCAGGTGTGGTACCAATCCACTGTGTGCATGCCATCCATCTGGTGCACTTGGTTGGGACAAGAAGGGAGAAAGGAACTGATACTTGTACCATAGGTACTAAAGTCCTTTATCTCTGACCCAAAAGGTCTTACAATAGCTCCCAAAACCTATGCCAAATTGACTTATTAGCTTGCTAGTAGGGTAAAATCTCAAACATTCTAAGGTTTTGGACAATTGCATTGACCATTGTTTTAAAATAAGGCTAATGTTCCTTGAACATGGGTTTCCTGATTACTTGTGCTACATAAACCAAACATGGATCTTTTTTAGAGGAAGGTGAAAACTTAAAAACATATAGGCAACATATCTGGCTCATGCAATCTTTCCCGACATTTTTCCCTTTGTAATGATCTCACACACATATAATTTAGTATCTACATCAGTCAATGGTTTTCAGAGAAACAGAACCAATAGGAGATGATACAGAGATACAGATTTGTTTTAAGGCATAATGGGAGTTGCTAAGGCTGAATTCTGTAGGGCAGCATATAAGCTGGAAACTGCTGTGGGTGTTGATGTTACAACTTGACCTTAAAATATATGAGGTAGGCTGGCTGGCAGGGCTTCTCTGTTGCAATCTGGAAGAAGAATCTCTTGAAAAGCCTGTCCATGTGCTTCTACAGGACACCCCTTTCAATACTGGGGGATTTAAAGAGGTGGGACACTGAGGCCTTTTCCCCAGGAAGCAACTTTATTCTCCTGGCACTGACTCAGCAGAGTCACACCCAGAGGCTGAATGCTGAACAAGGTATAGACTCTCCCTTTAATACAAGTTTTGTGTTGTGTCTTCTTTATATGGGCACACACTGACACTTTACAGTCTGGTTGAGTTTACAGTAACATTCTATAATCTGGTTAGGTATGATTTGTGTTACAGACTCACATCAGAGCTACACATGGGTACACATAGGCTGATATCACTACATTGTAAAAAGTTCCTGCCTCTGCATGTCTCCCTACCACACTGGTGGTACATTCTCTTCCTTCCACCCCTCCAACATTACCTAGTGTGTCTTAAAGTTTCTCCCTGTTAACTTAGCCTCATCCAAGTCTATATGTAGATTTCCAGATCCTTCTATCCTAAAAATGCAAATATTGGAAATTTTTAAGGGTGCTCATAATCAATGAATCATGCAGGAGGGTCTCAAGAGAATAAATTCACTAAATTAAATGGACATTATAGTTATACAGTAATGTTTGATTCAATAGTTCTATTTGAAAGCAGTATGGATCTGAACTTCTACTTTCAAACTTCAGTTAGTTGGGGGAGGAGCCCCTCATCCTTCTCATACCCCTTCCTGTTGTTCCCTTCCTTCCTTTCCTTCTCTCTCAAATTTCAATCAGTTGGAGGAGATCCCACCTTCTTCTGCTCTCACACCCCTTTCTGGAGTTCCCTTACCCTCTCTCCTTCTCTCCATCCTAGCCTCCCTCC
>PVLD010029692.1:0-17731 GCA_004027595.1 Dinomys branickii
ATGTCTGTATATGGGTCCATACATCTACAATTCGAAGATATCAATGGATAAAGCAACAACAACTGTTGAGACCATATCACCTTGTCTATAGATTAGTTGTGATTGTACTATTTTCTATGATAATGGGTGTCTGTTTGTCAATAGGTTTTTGTACTTTTATGTTTCTAAAATAAAAAAAATAAAAAATAAAAAAATAAAAGACACTCAACATGATTAATTATTAGAGAAGTGAACGTAAAACAATGGGGAACATTCTACGTTGGCAGCTATCAAAAGGGGAATATGACTGCAACAATTACTTGTAAAAAGTAAGTAAGCACGAATAAGTAAAACATAAAAGCAACTCTGGTCAAGATGTGAAGAAAAGGGAACATCTGTACATTACTGGTGAGACTGTGAATAGTGTACCTTATGCAAATATGTGTGGAGTTTCTTCCACATCTAAGAATGGAAATATCATATAGTCCCCTACTCTCACTTCAAGGTATTAATTGAAATATCTGACGTCAATATGTTAAAACTCTGCTCCCCATACTTTTTTGTGCACTCTTCACAGAGGTAGTCACAGAACCAAACTCCATGAACAGGTGAGGTATTTAGGTCTGAATACACAACTGAATGTAGTTAGCACTGAAAAGGAAACTGTCATTTCTACCAAAATGTGTAGAACTGAGAGCCATTATCCTAAGTGGAATAAGCCAAGCACAAAGGCTAACAGCTGCCTTTTCTCCCTTGTATTAAGATCTTAAAGGGACTGAGCAGAAAGAGACAGAGCTGACTGTTGGTTAGTAGAGGTCGGGTGGGTGGAGGCAACGAGAGAATGACTGAGAGGTACAGAGTGTCAGCTGGGTCAGCCGAGCTCCTTTCTCTTCCTACAAAACATCACGAGCAGCAAAATGAACGTAGCAAATAAAATAATTTATATTTCAAACTTGCAAAAACAGTAAACATTTTTCCACCACCTACAGAAAATGCTAGGTGTTTGAGAAGGGAGCTATATTCATAAAATCAATTATTTCTCGCACACTATATTTACATACACCCTGTAATATTCCACTCCACAAATATTTACAACTATAATATACCTAAAAATAGAAAATAGATTATAAAATAATTTACGCATAAATGGTCAAATGTACATACAGAAAGTGATACAAAAGCCCGTGTACATCACACATATATATGTCTGTCTGTATGTCTGTACATATAGGAATTGGTATGAATATGAATGTGGATATAGGTCAGATAGCAGAACACTAGCTCACTGTAGACACGCTGTTACATTTGTTAAATCACAGAGATTTATTTGCGGGTAACAAAATTTAAGAACCCAGAGGTTGGAGCTAGACATATATAGTTAGGTCTAACTAAAGTCCTATGTACATATGCCTAAACATTTCTGCATGTGTCCAGGTGTTTTATTTCTATACGTCAAGAGAAAGGTGTTACAGGAAAGTTCTTCCTAAGAATCCATCAAAAATGGAGGGAAATAGAGTAGGGAGCAATTCACTGTCACACTTACTGTGAACTTATTCTACCACACACAACCCTTGTGAGCGCCCTTTTCACCTCCGTGTTCCTCAGGCTGTAGATGACGGGGTTGAGCATGGGGGTGATGACCCCATAGAGCATGGAGATGAGTCTGTCTCTGGCAGGGGAGTGGCGGCTGGAGGAGGGGCGGATGTAGGTGAAGATGGCTGTGCCATAGAACAGGCAGACCACCAGCAGGTGGGAGGCGCACGTGGAGAAGGCTTTGCGCTTCCCTTCTGCAGACTGGATCTTCAAGATGGTGGAGATGATGTAGACATAGGAGATCAAGGTGGTCAGGAAAGAAATGATCCCACAGATACCTCCTACCACTAAAAGAAGCATTTCAGCCACATAGGTGGATGAACAAGACAGGGCCACCACTGGTGGAATGTCACAATAGTACTGGTTAACCAGATTGGACCTGCAGAAGGACAGGCTGAAGGTGGCTACTGTGTGGATGGCAGAATTGAGGAATCCAGCTGCCCAGGTCCCTGACACAAGCACGGCACAGCGAGCTTTAGTTATGATGACAGAGTAGCGAAGGGGGAAGCAGATAGCCACGTACCGGTCATAAGCCATGACAGCCAGTAGGAAGACCTCTGTCCCAGCCAAAGCCACCAGGAAATAGAGCTGCAGAGCACACCCAAGAAAAGAAATGCTGTGGTCCTTAGTCAAGAGGTTCCGGAGCATCTTGGGGACAGTAGTTGATGGGCAGAATATGTCTAAGAGGGACAAGTTTGCCAGAAAGTAGTACATGGGGGTGTGCAGCTTTGCCTCAGTCCCGATGGCCAAGAGGATGGCCCCGTTTCCCACCAAGGTGACCTGGTAGATGATGCCAAAGGCCACAAAGAGAGAGTAGCGCACCTCAGGGAGGTCAGAGAGCCCGATGAGGATGAACTGAGTCACCGTGGAGACATTGTGGACATCCATCTCCTGGTTCCAAAGGTGTCTCTCTGGAGGGAAAATATCAGTAAAGACAAATTAAGATGACAACCAAAGTGCTTAGAGGTGAGAAATTCTAAGAAAACCACTAACGTGAATTTGTTGATAAATCATGTGTGTCCCAGTTTAGTAGGAGATTGTAGGTTTCTGCAGGAGGAAGCCCTGTGAGTGCCCTGTAGACTCGTGACAGTTCATCTCCATTGTCATTCTGAGGCCACCACTGTTTCAGGGATTTGACAGTTCCGGGGAATATGGTGTGCAAGCTTGCCTCATTGTACCTTACATTATCTCAATGTGTGCAGTTTTATACACCCCCATTACTAACATGTTTGAAGGTAGTAATAGCCTTCACAAACACTCAAATATGATAAGTAGCAGCATAAGGGATGTGCAATCTAACATTACCTTTCTACTGGAAACTGTCTAAACTGCAAACTTTCTCACTATTTATGATTTACCCTTTTGTGTTTGGTCAGTGATAAATGTCTTATATAGGATGATTTTCTTTTCAGTAAATAGTTATCCAAATTTTTGCTATATAAAGAAAATAACTGTTGCCAAATAAGCAATAACATCATACACGGTCCTTAAATCTGAATAAAATTGAACTTATGTTTACTATTTCAATATCAAGAATGCATTCCTATAAGTAAGAGAGAAAATATTACCAAGAAAAACTTTTAGCAGGAAGGACAAGGATGATCCAGCCAACCAATTGGAGCAGTTAGTAAAAGTAAACTCATCACTTATGCTTAGGACCTATGTTATGGTTCAGTCTAGAATTTATATTTGACCCACTTTCCCTAAGGAAACACTATAGCAAGAAGTCTAGAGGGGATGTTCCTTTCTTGTTCAAAAACCCAAATGACTTCTACCCTATGAATGAGGAGCACACAGCTGATGAATTTAATGTAAATCACAGGACTGATGTTTTGTTTCTTGTAGTGTCCTAGGGGAGGTAAAAGAAAGATTTTGTGATAATTGCATGGAAAAAAAGTAAAAACTAAGTGCATGAATGCTAAATTTTCTGTAATTACACTGACCAGTCTTTCCACAAATATTTATGTCATCAAATTTTTATAAATATGCATTTCCGTGGTAGACTGACAAACTTTAAAGCAGTTTCATTTGTAACTGCATACTTTTAATTTGTGAGGCCAGGTGCCATCCACATGAAGAGCTGAACTGAGAACAGTTTAGATTGGCATTGGGTGGGAAAACAAACCCGTTGAATCTGTAATCTATAACTGAAGCGTCTACTGATAAATTGATTAAAGGACAGCTATCTTTGTTGATAGCTAGCCACATACTTGTGATCACATCGTCCAGGTGAAGGAATGTAAGCCAAGGCTATCCTGTTTAAATTTTCTCTTTGTAATGTATTAGTACATGTTGATGATATATAATGCCTCATGATCCATGAGATCCTGGTGGCTGTGCACCAGAGGAGGCGATTTCATGAGAAGAAAGGAGCGACTGAGGGGAAGTCAGGCCTGCATTTGCAGGCTTTCTTTCAGGAGATCAGCAGGATCTGTGAGAGTTTCCCAGTCTCCTCCAGGGAGAATACTGCCAGGTCCTGCTGGGTCCACCTCCTAAGGTCCCACGACCTCTCACATCACCACACTGGTAACCACCCTGCCAACACCTAACCCTTTTGGAACACACGCTTGTGAAAACTGCGCAGCACACTCAACCCTGCAGCTGCATTCCTACCCAACCAGGGGGTGGGGGAGGGTATTAACACAGGGAGACCCCTAGTGAAAGTCTCGGGAATGAGTTCTGATAGAGTTTGTGTAACTTGGGAGGAAACGAAAGGGTGGAGAGAGAAGAGGGGAGAAGGACCAAAGGAAAAAAAAAAGGAATTAAGATGTGTTAATGTGAACATTATGTATTGTAAATAGGTAGTAAAAGAAATCAACCAAAAAAAACTCCACTTAATGTATGTGTGACAGTGTTATCAGACTCTCACCAAATGCAGGGAAATTTTGGATGTAATACATTTTATAAGGAACGACTTTCAGGCAAACAATGATTAGTTCTTCTGCAAAAATACCCAAGAGGGGAATAGCTGGGTTGAATGGGACCTCTAATCCTAGTTTACTGAGGTATCTCCAGACTGATTTTCACAATGGTTGCACCAGTCTACACTCCCACCAACAATGGAGGAGACTTCCTTTTTCCCCTACAACCCCTCCAGCATTTGTTACGGATTGAGTTCTTCATGATAGCCATTTTTTCTGGGGTGAGATGGACTCTCAGTGTTGTTTTAATTTGCATTTCTCAAAGGACTAATGATGTTGAACATTTTTTCATGTATTTATTTCACATTTGTATTTCTTCATGTGAGAAGTGTCAATTCAGCTAAGTATGTATGTGTATTTTTCCAGAAGAACTGAAAATATTGTACAACAATAATAGATGTGTACCCATGTTTATAGCAGCACAATTTATAATAGCTAAATAAAGATGTATTTTTATACAATGGAATATTAGCAATAAAGAAAGATAAACTCAAAACTTTTATAGGTAAAAGGATGCAACTAGAGACCATACTCATTAGTGAAATAAATCAGATTCATATATGTAAACATTGTATTGCCTCCCTAGTATAAGAAGCAGAGAGGGTAAATAAAATCTGAAAGGTACACTAGATATTGTGAAAGGGAAAAGAAACTGCTAAAATAGGAAGGAGCACCTGGGATGAAGGAGAGGAGAGGAAAAAGAAAGAAGGAAAAGGGAAAAACTATTTACATGTATACCCAGGACAACTAGGATAATTGTACTATTAATATCTGTTAGTTTATTGAAAGGAACTATTCGTGTGTAATTCTTTGATCAGTCTTGCATGCCTGTGTCTGGTTATACGTGCAACCATTTTGAAGATGATATTAGGTTAAGTAACAACCATTGTTAATATCCCATCACCATGTTTTGAAATTCTGTATCATTTCTATTATTCTCCATGCTACTTTGTTTATGTATTTGTTCTTGTTATTTTAGGTTTTTTAAATGAAAAATAATATTTATATGTCCCTATAATGATAGCTGGAATAGGTGTATTGCTGATGTTTGTGGATTATTTAAAGAAACGTTCATGCTTAAAATTTTCTTTTTTCTTCACCAGTTTGACATGCCTGAATCTGGTAATCAGAATGACTGAACTGAAAACAACAATATGTACTGTAAGAACCATTGGTGAACTCCTACCATCTTGTACGGTGAGGCTCTGCATCATTTCCATTTTTTTTATTGTTACAGTCTTTGATTATTTGACCAATCTTACATTCTTATCCGGTGGACTGAGCAACTTCATGAAGATAACAGTATGTAATGTAGCAAGCATTGCTAGTTCTTATCATTTTGTTTTGGGGTCATTCATATAGCATTTTTCTTCTTTTTCTGTTGTTTTGATTTTGTCTTCACTGTTTTTCTGGTCAGTTTTTAAAATTTTTAAAAGAAAGAAAAACAATGATTATCCTTAGATATTGAAATATTATATTATTCTATGTACAGGAAATCCACATATATAACTGCTTTGCAATGATTTTTTAGGGAGAATTTTTTTTTAAGAGCAGAATATATTTATTGAGAGAAAGAAAGCTTCTATCCAAGAGAGGGACAGAAGGGGGGCCCGAGTGGGTTGCCCCCGACTCTGTCTTCATCATGGACTTTTATAGGGAAAAACCATGTGGTGAGGCGGGTCCAAGGTAAGGGAAATGGACAAAACTATGGTCCGCCAATAAGATTACAGGTATAATTGTCCAGGTAAGACTGAGTGGACTGGGATCAAATGGGAAAGTGAGTCACGTAACAAGCGGGCATGTAGAGCGGGGATTTTCCTGTAAGGGTTAGGTCAGGGGCTTTTCCCGTAAGGGTCGGGTCAAAGACTCTTCAAGGTGGTCAATCCTGCTGTTCATCCCTGGGGAGGTATGTGGATGCATTTGTTTAGTCTTCCGTCTTGAGGTCCGGCCCACAGGTATCTTATTTTCTATGTTGGCTTCTTCGAGGGCCCAGCCCTGTCTGACTGCCTATAGTATTTCTATCTATCTCAGCTGCTTATAACATTCCCCCCTCTGAAGAAGTAACCCAAACTGCCGTGAGGGAGTAATGGGCGATGACCGTTCTGGCTTCTTCAGGCTCAAAGGGGTTGTAGTTGTTGATCGGCAGTCAGAGATACTCTCCAGTGGGTCTATCTAAAGGCCCTCAATAGACACCAGGTGTTTTCATCTTGGGTAAGTGTATAGCTTTAAGTCTGGAGGAGACAAAGGCAAAGAGCCAATTAAGGATGCATGGGCCAAATAATAAGATCAACAAGATTATTATGAATGTAATTAACGAAGATTTCCACCAAGAGGAACCAGTCATGGCCTCCCATAGAGAGGATAAGTTCCAGGGATTTTTAGAATCTGACATATCATTGATCTGTTGCCTGATATCTTGAGTAGCTCTTGAGACATTAGCAGAGGGATCAGGAATGTACACACAACATTCAGTTTTTATAATTGCACATGTACCCCCTTGTGCTGCTGTTAGAATGTCGAATGCCATCCAATTTTGGAGGACGGCTTCCCTCATTAATTTTACTTCTTTATTTAGGAGAGACAGGCCAGCTGCGGTGTCACTTAAGGCCCGCTGAGTATAGTTAGTTAAGGCTTCGATGTGCTGCATGACATCTTCTAACCCTAAGGAAGGGATAAAGATAGAGGCCGAGTGATCATACCAGTGAAGCACGCTTCCAGACCATCAGTGTTGTAAGCGGAGTAAATTAGCAGGTTTGTCAATAGTTTTGACACTCCTGCCGTGTAACCAGGCAAATCCTAATGTGCATCTTCCTATCCATCCAGGGGGTAGCCAGGGCCACAAATTGGTCCCACAAGACCAATGAGTGCCATGGGGGGCTTCCCATCTAATTCCCGGGTAAGTAAGCAAATCTGTTGCAAACCAGTCTTTAGCCTGTCTGTAAGTATTTTAAATGGACTGAGGCCTAGGATATGAGGATCTTTAAAAGCAAAGAGAAACTGCAAATCTCTCTGTAATGGAATACAAAAGAAAGCATCTTTTAAATCAAACACTGAAAACCAACTGGCATCTCCTGGAATTTGAGAAAGGAGTGTATATGGGTTAGGTACCATTGGGTGAATGGGCACTACTGCCTCATTTATCGATCTAAGGTCCTGTATTAGTCTCGACTCCGCATTGGGCTTTTGAATTCCCAACATTGGAGTGTTGCATGGGCTGTTACAGGGCTTAAGTAAACCTTGTGTCCTTAGGTTATCAATTATAGGCAATAACCCTTTTTTAACGTCAGGTTTTTTTTTTTTTTTTTTTTTTACAATCAAAACTGACCTACAGACAAGGCAATATGGACTCAACAGTGGTTGCTGCTCTACCCATTGATATCTTCGAAGTGTATATATATGAACACAGATACAGACATGCAAAATTGGTCAGAAAATCAATCCTCTCAACAACAGAAAAACACACACACACAAAAACCAAAGACAAAAGAAAAAAAACCAACAACTGTTGCTGCCTTGCACATTGATATCTTCCAAATGTGTGTTCAGCATAACACATACAGACATACAAGATTGATCAAACAACCCGTCATCAACGATTACATAGCAATAAGTGATACAATGCAATAGTAGAACTATGTTAGCCCTCCTGCATATATGTATATACATATGTACATATATACATTTATACATATATACATTTTTGCCTCTTTCTTTTCTCCTTTCCCTCGTCCCATCTGTTCTTTGTTTTTGAACAGATTTCCTTCATGTCTCTTAGTTTATACTCGCAACCTCAGGTTCTTACACCAGTGATACAATACGTTGCCTGCACATGTACCGCTGATTTAATTCACTTATGAGTATAGGCTCCAGTTTTTACCACTTGCCTACAAAGTCCCCAAAACTGTCTTTCTTTATAGCTGAATAATATTCCATTATATAAAACTGCCACAATTTTTTAATCCAGTCTTCTGTGGAAGGACACTTGGGTTGCTTCCACATTTTAGCTATTACAGATTGCACTGCTATAAAAATGAGTGCACATATATCAGAGTGATATGATGTTTTCAGATCTTCTGGGAAAATACCCAGAAGAGGAATAGCTGGTTTGAATGGAACCTCTAGACCTAGTTAGCTGAGAAATCTCCAAACTGCTCTCCATAGTGGTTGCAACAGTCTGCATTTCCACCAGCACTGTAATAGCGTCCCTATTTTTCCACACCCTCACCAGCATTTGTTATTGGATGATATTTTCATACTGGCCAGTCTTACTGGGGTGAGATGAAATCTCGATGTCATTTCTATTGACATTTCTCGAATGACTAAGGATGTGGAACATTTTCTCATATATTTATTTGCCATTTGTATTTCTTTATCTGAGAAGTGTGTATTCACCTCAGATGCCCATTTCAGTATTGGGTCTTTGAGTTTCGACAGGTACCTGTTTTTAATTCTTTGTATGTTCTAGATAGCAGCCCTTTGTCTGAGGGACAGTCAGCTAGGATGTTTTCGCAATTTGTGGGTTTTCGTTTTACTTTGCTGGTGATTTCTTTAGATGTGCAAAAACGTTTCAGTAGGATGAGGTCCCAATTATTGATTCTTTGAAGTGTTTCCCTTGCAGTTTCATTTTTGTTCATGAACTCTCTGCCTATGCCTATGTCTTCAAGATTTTTACCTACTTTCTCTTCCAATAGGTTTAGAGTTTCTGTTTTACTGTTGAGGTCTATGATCCATTTTCACCTGAGTTTGGTACATGGTGATAGACTGGGGTCTACTTTCAGTTTTCGGCAAGAGGCAAACCAGTTTTTCTAGCACCATTTATTAAACAGGCCTTTTTTCCAGTGAGTTTGGTTGAAGCCTTTGTCAAATACTCGGCAGCTGAGTGGGTTTTTCGTTGTGGTTGCATCTTCCAGTCTCGTAAATTGATCCTCAGGTCTGTTTTTTAGTCAGTACAAGGTTGATTTTATTACAGTAGCTTTGTAGTATAATTTCAGGTCAGGGATTGTGATTCCACCTGACTTGTCCTTATTGCCCAGGATTGCTTTTGCTATTCTGGGTCTCTTCTGGTTCCAGATGAATTTCAAGCACATTTTCTCTAGATCTGTGAGGTACGCTAATGGTAGTTTAATGGGAATTGCATAGAATCTGTACAACAGTTTTGGTAATATGTCCATTTTTACAATGTTAGTTCTTCCTAACCATGAGCATGGTATGTTTTTCCATTTATTGAAATCCTCTTCAATCTCCTTTTTCAGAGTACTGTAGTTTTCACTGAATAAATCTTTCACATTCTTTGTTAGATTGATTCCTAATTATTTCAATTTCTTGCTTTCTATGGTAAAGGGTATGGTTTCCTCAATTTCTCCCTCAGTCTGTCAGTTGTTCATGTGTAGGAATGCTATTGATTTTTGGGTGTTGACTTTGTATCCGGCTACGCTGCTGAATTTGTCAATTAATTCCAGGAGTTTTCTTGTGGAGTTTTTGGGGTCCTCCATGTATAGTATCAAGTCGTCTGCAAATAGTGATAGTTTGACTTCTTCCTTTCTTATCCTTATTCCTTTTATTTCTCTCTCTTGTCTGATTGCTCTGGCTAGTGCTTCCAGAACTATGTTGAACAGGAGTGGTGACAATGGACATCCTTGCCTTGTTCCTGACTTTAAAGTGAAAGTTTTCAGTTTATGTCCATTTAGTATGATGTTGGCTGTTGGTTTGTTGTAGATGGCTTTGATCAGATTGAGGTATAGGCCATCTATTCTTATTTTTTCTAAGGTTTTTAACATGAATGTATGTTGGACTTTATTGAAAGCCTTCTCTGCATCTATTGAGATGATCATGTGGTTTTTGTCTTTGACCATATTAATATAGTGTATTACATTAATTGATTTGCGAATATTGAACCATCCCTGCATTCCTGGAATGAATCCTATCTGGTCGTGGTGTATAACTTTTCTTATGATTCACTGTAATCTATTTGCCAATATTTTGTTGAGTATCTTTGCATTTATGTTCATTACAGAGATTGGCCTGTAGCTCTCTTTCTTGGTTGGGTCTCTCTCTGGTTTTGGTAACAGTATAATACTTGCCTCCAGAAATGTGTTGGGGAGAGTTTCTTCCTTTTCGATTTCATTGAAGAGTTTGAGGAGTGTTGGCATTAGATCTTATCTAAATATTTTATAGAATTCTGCTGTGAATACACCAGGACCTGGGCTTTTCTTTGCTGGTAAGTTTTTAATAACGTTTTCAACCTCATTAATTGATATTGGGTTGTTCAGGATTTTTACGTCTTCTTGATTCAATTCTGGCAATTTGTACCTTTCTAGGAATCTGTCCATTTCTTCTGTATTTTCTATCCTATGGGAATACAGATTTTCAAAGTAGGTATTAATGATCTTTTGTATTTCTTTTGGATCTGTGGTGACTTCATCCTTTTCATTCCTTCTTGCATGAATTTGAGATCTTTCCCTTCTTTTTTTGATAAGGTTGACTGGGGGTTTATCTATTTTATTTTTTCTTTGGAATAACCAACTCTTTGATTCACTAATTTTTTGTAGAGTTTTCTTCATCTCAATTGCAGTAATTTCTTCCCTGAGTTTTATAATCTCCTCCCTTCTTTGGGCTCTTGGTTTGGCTTGTTGCTCTTTCTCTAAGAGTTTGAGGTGTATCAATAGGTTATTTATTTTCTCTCTTTCTATTTTCTTTGCATATGATTTCATTGCTATTAATTTCCCTCTGAGGACTGTTTTCCTTGCATCCCACAGATTCCAGTACGTTGTACTTGTGTTTTCATTTATTTGTAGGTAATTTTTAATTCCTTCTTTAACTTCTTCTGTGACCAATTGGTTATTCAGGAGGTTGTTGTCTAATTTCCAAGTGTTTATGTGGTTTTTGGAGTTCTCTTTGTCATTAATTTCCAATTTCATTGCCCTGTGATCCGACAATATGCATGGGATAATTTCAATTCTTTTGCACTTAGGTAGATATGCTCTATGGGCTAGAATGTGGTCTATTTTGGAGAAAGACTCATGTGCAGCTGAGAAAAATGTGTATTCTGATGTTGTGGGGTGGAAAACTCTGTATACATCTACTAAATCCATTTGTTCACACTTTTGGTTCAGGTCTCTTATTTCTTTGCTGAGTTTCTGTCCGGATGACCTGTCTCCTTGCGTCAGAGGGGTGTTTAGGTCCCCTATTTCAATAGTGTTATTAGTTATTTGATTTTTTACGTCTGTGAAGATTTGACTTGTAAAGTTAGGTGCTCCTTGGTTTGGTCCATTAATGTTTAGGATTGTTAACTCTTCCTCTTGCAACTTTGCCCTAACTAGTATGTAATGGTCTTCTTTATCTCTTTTGATTGTTTTTGGTTTGAAGTTTACATTGTTTGCAAACATAATAGCTACCCCTGCTTTTTTCTGGGGGCCTGTTGCATGGAGAATTGTTTTCCAACCTTTAACTTTCAACCTGTGGATTTCCTTTTGAGTAAAATGTGTTTCCTATATACAGCATATCATTGGATTGTGTTCCTTAATCCAATGTTCCAATCTTTTCCTTTTGACTTTTGAGTTCAGGCCATTTACATTAATGGTTATCATGGTTATATGTTGGCTTATCCTAGTCATGTTATTTACTTGTTGTTTTCCTTCCTTTGCAGATTGTTTACTTGCTTGTTCTGTTTAGGGAGTTATTTCTATTGTTGTTCTTGGGATTGTGGTCTCTTTTTTCTCTGTCTAGAATATCTTCTAGTGCTGTTTGCAATGCTGGTTTGGCACTCATGAAGTTCTTCAGTTGTTCTTTGTCGTTTAAATATTTTATTTCTCCATTGAATTTGAGGGATAGTTTTGCAGGATACATCAGTCTGGGTTGAAAGTTGTTTTGTCTCAGAATCTGTAATACCTCGCTCCAAGCTCTTCTTGATTTCATGGTTTCCCCTGAGAAGTCTGCTGTGATTCTGATGGGCTTTCCTTTATAGGTGATCTGTTTCATTTCTCTAGCAGCTTTTAATATTGTGTTCTTTTTCTGGATATCTCGGATCTTTACTATTATATGTCTGTGTGTTTTTTTCTTTGGGTTATGGATTGTTGGGGTTCTATATGCCTTGATTAACTGTACCTTAGTATTTTTTACCTTGTTTGGGAAATTTTCTGCTATTATTTCAGCAAATATTCTTTTTATATCGTTTGTGAGATCTCCTGTTGTTTCACTCACTCCTATAACTCTAATATTGTTATGTTTTGCCCCATCTTGGAGCTGTTGGATTGACTTTTCTTGTGTCTTTGATGATATCATGAGATTATTCCTTTCACACTCATAAGCTGCCAAGCTGTCTTCAAGTTCTGAAATTTTATCTTCGGTTTCATTTAAGCAGCTTTGCAAGCTTTCGGTGTAAGTTTTCAAATCCTGGCATTCTCTTTGGACCTGTTTCATTTTGGTAATTCATTCCTGAATTGCTCTTGTAACGTTTCCATTTGTTTCCTATTTTCTTCTAGTCTTTTATCTACTTCTTCTCTATGTGTATGGAATATTTCTTCCATTAGTGTTTTAAGCTCGTTTTTTGTCTGAGAAATCATTGCAGGTATGTGGCTTATTTCTGCTTTAAGTTCTTTTATGGCCTTTTGGACTTGCTTCATTTCGGATGCAATCGTTTCATAACTAGAAGTTATGAGGCTTCCTAGTTCTCCTGTATCCTTACATTCAAAACTTTTTCTGCGTGGGGTTGAGTTTTGAGACTGCGTTTTGTTCCTCTGTTTTCCCATTTTTGGGTATCAGATTCAAAATGTGGATCTATAAATTCCCCAGGCAGTTCAGTATTCAAAGGTCTGCTGCAGAGGCTGCTTCAATGATTCCTTCTCTTTGGAAGAATGTCCCTTAAGCTGTCTGCTGAGGTTTCTGCTTATACTCCCTACCCCGAGACCTGGCTGGGGCACATAAACAGCTCGCCGCCCCGGGGACCTTGCAGGCAGGGGACCGCTCAGGTGTTCCTCCCTGGGTGGAGCTCCTCCCCCACTCACAAATCCCGTCGGTGCGCCCAGCCAGTTCTTCTGTTCTGGGGATCTTGCAGTCAGTAAAGCTGCTCTGGTGTCCCCGCTGGGCGGAGCTTCTTCCCAACTCAAAAAAACTGGTCAGAGCGCCCAATCAACTCACCCTGGGATCGTGCAGTCAGGAATGCCACTCAGATGTATCTCCCTGGGTCGAGCTTCTTCCTGACTCAGAAATCCTGTTGCAGTGTTTACCAGCAGTAGATCCTGGTGCTCCGTGGCGCTTCTCCACCTCCTCGGCTTTCTCGCAGGAGCCGCCGACCGCAGCTGCCACAATTCCCATGGCACCGGCTGCAGGGGTGGGGCTCTGAGCGGGATCCCGGACCACTGCCCAGATTGTCGCAGTCTGCCCGAGGAGCGTGTTCTCCGAGTTTGCTCTGCTTTGCCACCTCCAACAATTCCTGGCTACAGCCGCCTCCGAGCCGATCGGGTTCAGGAGCTGGGAGGGTCTGTCCCACCGCAATTGCACTCGATTGTATGCGGATTCAGCGGAGCCGTGGGCCAAGTGCACCGCCGATCGCCTCGGGCGTCCAGCTCTCAGGACCCACCCACTTCTCGCCACGACTTATCCAGCCGACCCGTTAATGCTCAGGCCACAGAGAGCAACCTTAACTTCTGGTTTTAAAGGATATTGTCTCTGATTAGGGAAAATAGAATCTCTGAGATGTATCTGTACTGAAGCAGCTTTCAATGCCTTACTATTCTGTCTTTAGTAGCCCATACTTCAGGATTTATTTTTGCTTCCACAAGGGGAAGACAGTGTGTCTGACTTGGGTGCATATATATTATAGTATGTAAACAAGATAAAATATCTCTTCCCAAAAGAGGGACTGGACTTTCAGGCATTATCAAAAAGGAATGTGAAAAAAGAAAACCATCCCAGTTACAGCCTAAAGGTTGTGAAAAATAGAGAATTACCTCCTCTCCAGTGACTCCTTTCACTGAGGTATGGCGACTGGAAGGAAGATCAGGATTGAAAAGAAGGACTGAGAGACTTGCACCAGTGTCCAGCAATAGGCTGGTTTTCTTTCCCTCTATAGTTATGATTACCCGGGCTCCTCCATGGAGATGGCAGTCCAGCCAGAGGGAGAGGGCAAAGTGTGCCCTGGGTCCCTTCATTCTTGTTGGACCAACTGGTAGGATGGGTCTGAACTCTGGGGCCTTCACCTCAGAGGGCAGTCCGACCTCCAGTGGTCACCTTTGCAGCTAGGGCATGGCCCAGGGGGCTTTTTAGGACAGTCCCTCTTAAGGTGGCCTGGCTTCTGACAGCGGTAGCAGACCAAGGCAGTCGTTGATTTCTTGGGGCCCTGAGAATCAGACTTAGGGTTTGTTTCTCTTAGTGCTGCTGAAAAGGCAGCTGCTTTTTCTTGGTCTCTTTGTTTTCTCTCCTTGGCTTACTCCTCATCACGGTTATAAAATACTGAGGAGGCAATCTTTACTAACAAATCCAGGGAACTATCTGGGGTAAAAGCCTTTTTTTGTAGCTTTTTTTCTAATATCTGGGGCTGACTGAGTAATGAACTTATCTTTAAGAATAGCTTGTCTCTCTATTGAATTAGGATCTAGGGAAGTATGTTTTATCAATGCCTCTTGTAAGCGATCTAAGAAAATAGAGGGGTGTTCCCTTTTTTCTTGTTGGACAGCTGACAGTTTAAAATAATTGAATGGCTTAGCTCTTACCCTTCTTAGACCTTCAAGAATACATGTTCGAAAGTGTCTCCTGTTCCACTCTCCCATATGGTCGCTAGGCCAGTAGGGGTCCTGGATAGGGACAGCTTGAGCTCCAGTGGGAACTGGTAGTTCCCCTTCTTGTCTTTCTTCTGGCCTTCTGAAATTAATAATATGGTATCCATCTCCAAATGCTATGGCAGCCTGTAGTGCTGCCTCTTTCTCATTAGGGGTCAATGTTTGATTTAAGAGTAACATTATACCTTTCCAGTCTAGCACATAGGTCTGAGTGAGGCCTCTAAATATGTCAATGTACTTATCAGGGTCATCTAGAAATTTTCCAAGATCTGACTTTATTTGTATTAGGTCACCGAGAGAAAAAGGCACATGAACTCTGGAAGTTCCAAATTGTCCAATTACCTCTTGTAATGGACATTGTCCTTGAGAAGTTTGTCTAAACTCAGCTAAGGAAGGGTATAGTTCTGTGGAGGCTTGGATTACAGCTGGTCTAGAAGCTTTATCCTCTAACTTAAAAGGGCAAGTTGGGGAAACCTTAGGTTCAGTAATGGTGGGTGAGGCTTTGATTAAAGCTGTCTGGTCCTCCAACTCTGAATATTGGAGAGGAGTAATCTCAGGCTGCGGTATAGTGGGTGCCTTGAGAATCTGAGTTGTCCTGTCTTCTGTGGCTCATTTTTACATTTTGAAAGTAAATAAGGACTATTTGTTAACCCAAAGAAAATTTGAACGTACGGCACTTCAGACCATTTTCCTTCCTTTTTACAGTATTTTTCTAGTTGTAAAATAGTATCATAATTAATACTTCCCTAGGCCATGCACTCATACAGAACTGAGGTGAGTAAGCAACTATGACTGAGTTTCCCACGTAAAACAAGAAGAGAGAGTTCGGACGTCTCCTCCCTATCTCTAATATTCCTTGTACCCTCAAGGCATCCCTTAAGTAGATTCCACTCCAGGGCAGGTGGATGCTGTCTGGAGAGAGCAGAGGACAAAATCTGATCAGCCTATCCAAGCTTGAACTGATGCGCAATTTTATCCTCCCAGAAAACTCATGAACCGTGTACTTACTCTTACTGGATATCTACAAGCTGAGTTACAATTGATATGGTAACAGGATTATCTAAAGGAAGCATATCTTTGTAATAAACTATTGCTTTTTTTTTGCTCTTTATTCCTTGGACACAGGTATAAAAAGGCAAGTTGGAAGTGCTTAGATATTCTCGAGCCACAAAGGAGATCACCTCTTAAATAGAAACAACAACTGGCTAGAGGAGTTTTGTCCCATGCACTGGACAAAGCTTCCAGTCACCGGGGTTCATTACCTAATCACCTAGGCAACCTTTCTTAACAACAGGACAAGACTATGTTTTAAACTTTGAAGCTCACAGGTTAAACAAATTTACCATCTAGCAATCACATTTCAATATTGTTACAAGGGAAGTTAGTTAAGACTGTAAGAACCTCTTTACTCTTAGTTAGTATATGCAAGGCACAAATGTAAATCGTCTCCCTCCTCGCCTGTGAAATGTAAATTGTTGTAAATTTCCTCAGCCTAGTTTCTGAAGGGTGGCTCGACTGAAGAGCTTGTGGAGAATTCCTAGTCTACTGGCAGAGATAAATAGGTGTGATAGATAAGTGGAGATTTTTTCAGCCATCAGGAGCCAGTTTTCACCGAGGAAACTTTGGGATCCGCCAGAGAGTAGCCCTGGCCATAACCCCTCAGCTCTCAATTTCTATTGGCCCACACACCAGAGATCAGTCTCCAGAAAGGAATCCAGCCGTCTCTCTGGTCAACATTCCATCAGCCATTGGCTTTAATGGGGATTCACCAAAGAGATGCTGGGGAAACCTGTCCTCTGCTTTGAAGAATGGCAGCTGCTCTAAGAGCTCCTAATTAGCTGGCAGAGTGACCACTGTTTGTCAAAATTTTTATAAGGGATAGTTAGAAGCCTGAATAAGATTACCTACACTAGGGGGACTCCGGGGAAGATGGCAACCAGGTGAGCAGCAAGGGAGCGAACCTCCTTAATAAACACCGCCAGCTCGAGACAGACTTGGTGAGCGTGAATGCCGGGACCCCGGCTGGGAAGTTTAAACTGGGCGTATTTCTCTGAGATGCCGGGGGAGATGTGGTAGGGCGGACCAGGCTGCCAGGGCGAGACGTGGGAAAGCCCCAGACGCTGGGAGTTAGGGACGATCCGCACGGGGAGAAAGCTTGCCTCGGTCCAAGCACCATGGCAGCGCAGCCGGCTCGGTCCCTCCAGCCTCCCGAGCCGGTGCAGCCCCCCGGCGACTCCCGACAGAGATCGGCTTGCTAGCGGCGGAGACGCCCGGCAATCCCACGTTTCGTGCGTGTCGGGCGGGCCGCACGGAGGGCCCCAACGCCGGGAGCAGAGAGAAAGATTTACTGGGTCCTAACGCCCTGAGAACACGAACAGCTCGAGCCCTCCCACCCCCCGAGCCGGCGCAGCCCCACGGCGAATCCCGACAGAGATCGGCTTATTAGCGGCGGAGACGCCCGGC
>PVLD010029693.1:0-17726 GCA_004027595.1 Dinomys branickii
ATTGTTTATGGCTTTTCTGGTTCATATGTCTCCATTCTTTTGTCTTTAAAATAAAATTTAAAAAAAAATTAAAAAAAAAAAAAAAAAAAAGAAAAAGAGCCCTGTGGGACTACGTATCACTCTAGATTATGTCTACCTGGGAGACCTTGTAAACTCAAGTTCTTCAAAGATTTACTAAGTTCATTGACATAAATAGTATATACCATATCATCAGTTGATTGTCTTTCAAAAGAAACCAATGACCTTTGCTACTCATCTCTTGTATCAATAAAATAACACAATGACTTAATAAAACCAGCCACATTACAACAAATCCCTAATGACGGCAGAAATGTGAAGAATTTGTACTCAGATGTGGAGCAAAATGAGATCTAAGTAAGATGTTCCAATGCTCTCCCCACAGACACGCTAAATTGAATAACTATTTGTACACCAAACTGTCATCAAAAGACCCACAGAAATCAGAGGGAATACACAGTCCCTGCTTTTAATATAATAGAACAAGATATTTAGAAGAAGCCAACTGCCCTCGAAACCTTCCCTCCAGCCCTAAGCTGTCCGCTATGGAGAAAGAAACTTTCTGTTTGGATGAGGGAACCAGAATTAAGTATAGGCCTTAGATTAAAAACCCAGAACACATTGTTATCCTCAAAGTAGCTCCTCAGATTAACAGACATAGGTATGCAAGATTCATCAAGCAATATAAACACTAACTGTTCCTTTCAATAAACCAATATAAATTAGTAGTGATTTCCTATTCATCTTATTTTGATATTCTGTACCGTTTTTATAGTTTTTGTATGATTTTGTTTTTGTCTTTGTTTTTGTTCTTTTCTCTTTAAAAATAACAGAACAAGGCACACTATGGTGAAACTCAGTGCTAGGCAGAACTCCATGACCCATACCAGCAGGTAAGCACCCACAGACTTGTCACTGGAATTTTGGTAAGCCAGGTCACTGATTCCTCTAACCTGCTGAGGTAGAGCAAGGGATAAGAATTCCCCCAATGGGGAGTAGGGCAGACAGCTAGCAAAGAGTTTTGTCTTGGAGCACAGCAGTAGACACAACAGTAGAAACTGAAGTACTCACATAAAGGTCAGAGCACACAGAATCTCTGGACTGCCTCCAGCATCAGGGGGAGCCTGTGTGTTGGCATAACAGACTGGAGGAGCAGCCTGCATAATTCCCAGCCTTAAAGAAGCCCGAGAGCACACCTGCCTTTCTCCTGTGGCTGTGAGACAGATTCAGGAATGACCCAGCCCAGTGCTGCCCTTGATGACCAAAGGACTATCCTTCCACCATGTCCCCAGCCTCAGAAAACACAACTGTCACCAGACCAGTGTTAGCAAATGGGGATCTATAACTGCCCCAGCAACAGGTAGGGGTCTGGGTTCTGGTTGGTTGGACTCATGTTTCAGGCCACAACACCAGCAGCTGTAGTATAAACCTATGTGCACTGAGACTGTTCCAATCCTTATGATTGTGAGACTTGAGTGACCAAATTTGGTGTTAGCCTTGGTGATCAAGGGTTTGCGTCACCAATGTTATCCCTACTTTCAACAGTACAAGGTGATACAAGACTGTATTCATGGCAGGGGGACAGGGCAGTAAGCACAAAATTTGCTGTAGAACTTACTGCTGGGCTGGTGAAGCCTTATACTGGACAGGTACTAATGCCCCCATATTTTCCTGGGAACTGATTCTCTGACACAGCTACGGTGCCAGTGGAAGACACATGATCTCAGTCTTTGGGAATTCTATACCAGCAAGCATCACTTATGGTTGGTTGCAGGAGTTTTGGGCCGTGTATACCTCACTAGGTAGCCTACAGGTAGCACTTAGGTAGTCTTAGCAGGTTAATAGCTCAGGGTGTAACTCAGCTTGGTGGCATTGATGACTGCAGGCATGACAGAGGAATCCAAGGCTGTTCTCCCCATGGTGATGATGCCTAGAGAAGGACAGAATCTCTCAGTGCCTGGACACAGGCCCTGAACTTTGGTGGAGGCATCTGGTCCTATGCTCACCACAGGAAGAAGCTTCTGGGGACAGACTCTTCTTTCTAGGTACCCTTTTGATTCTTTCTTAATAACCCATCAGTTGTACATGTGGAACAAATCTGGGCTTTGATTGTCATCTAATATTTTAATAGTGATGACACACCAGCAGCATACTCCTGACAGAGCTAGACCTAGACACCATTTAGTGCTAGAATAACAGAAATCATTATGGCCTGAGAGAAAATAAGAAGCCAATCCAGAATTTCTGGAGATATAGGCACGAAGCTGGGTCCCAGAGACTGAAATAAATACCTAATCCTTTGGTGCCTAGAAGACATCACACATCAGCAAGCATCAGGAGATTTCAGAGAGCCAGGATCTCATCATATTAAAAATATGGTGCCCCAGAATACCAGGTAGTAGTCAGTGTAAGATAAACCACAGCAAATATAAAACTACTCTTTTAAGGAAATTAAATGACCTTTAAAATACAAAGAAAAGTTTCAATACTCTAACACAGAAACTTAATAAAGAGATGACAGGAAAAATATATCTTGAACTGGAAAATATACCAAAATTATTTTTTAGACTGCATCAATAGGAGGACATATCAAACAGAAGAAAACATTATTTGTACTGAGGACAGGATATAATGGAAATGCACATTTGGAAGGTAAAAAATGATTTCAGAAGAATGAATTAATAGAGAAAACATTCAGGTTTTGGGACTTAAGAGGGATTTGAGAGTGGCAAATATGTAGAAAGCATAAGCAAAGAAATAAAAAACCTTTCGAAACCTAGAGAAGGACATACATATCTAGGTATAGAAAGTCAAAAGTTATCAGTCACATGTAACCAAGCCTACCCTAAGTGATCTTATACTCAAGTTCTCACAGGTGAATGATGAGATTCTCAAGGCAACAGGACAAAAGAAATTTACATGGTTGCCCAAATTAATCAGACTGCTTAGTAAAGCCTTACAGGACATCCCATTTCCATGGGCTGAAATCTACTTGTATACATCGAAAAACAAGCTATGTTGTGAAGTTTGAGCTTTAATGTTAAGTTTGTAGTTAAGGCCCCGTAAATTTACCTCATATGAAGTAAATAATAGGTGCTCTCTTTAATACAATATCTGTCTACCGCTGAACACAAAATGATCAAAATTTGACATTCCTTTAAAATTTTTCCTGCCGTTTAAACTTGATCTGTGTCTACTAGGCTTGAATAAACAAGCATTTTTGTTGTTGCACAAATAAGATACACTTGTATATTGGGTAATAAATGTATCTGTTGTCATTAATACTGTTTTTAAAACTTACCAGATGTGGTAGATTGACAACAGATGGTCAAGTAATAACCCCCAGCTGAGCTGAGTAAGCGTGGTGCCGGGTGTGGGAGGCCCACCTGGGGACTGTGGCCCGCAGTGCAAGAGACAGAACTGGAGAAGGAGAAGGGGGCTGTTGGGAGCTGAGAGAGGCTGTCGGGAGCTGGTGGAAGCTGTAAGGAGCTGTTGGCTGTGTTGGAGGAGCTCGTCCTGCTGGCTTTCCTGATGAACTTGGCTGTTTTCATTCTCCAAGGAGCTTGGGACCTTGCTGGCACTGAGAATGGCTTTGGTTCACTTTGGGGGAGCTCTGGTCCTCACTCTGAGCATCGCTTTCTGATTCTGGAGGGGAAGATGGTGCACTGCTGGTCTCCTGGAGAAGCTTGCTGTGTTGGCTTCTGCGATGGGAACTTGGCCATATTGATTATCAGAGGAGCTCGGGACCTCACTGTTGCTGAGGATGGCTGTGGTACCTTTCAGGGGAGCTCTGGTTCTTCTGAGTGTTGCTTCCTGGCTCCAGTGCAGATCCCTCAGCCTGCTGGCACAGATCCTTCATTCCGCTGGCACAGACTTCCTAGATTCCACCACTTACCTTTGGGCCTTCCTGATGCATATCTGTGAAACAGGCCTGCATGAGGTGTTCTTCTGGGCTCTAGGCCTCCAGGCAGACTTGTGGGAGGCATTGTTATGAGCTCTAGATCTTCAGCTGGAGTCATGCAGAACATTTCTGTGGGATCCAGGCCCTCAGCTAGATTCTTTAGTTTTAGTGTGTGGACAGATTTCCTGCACTCTCTTGTATATAATTCTTTGGGTGACCATTATAAATAATCTTATAAAATATGTGTCCTGAATTATTTTGTTCCCCGGCAAAATAAGCCCCAAACCATAACACCAGAACTATAAAAATGTACTTAATTTGTGTCAATATAATTATATCTTATAGTTAAAGGAGGTATACCTTCAAGTTAAAGGAGTTTAAAATTTGTGTTAATAGTAAAATCTAAATATGTATAAAATTTCTATACAACTGTGATACTAATTTTTGCTAACCTTATAGTATATTTAATTATGTATTTGTGTTTCCCAACTATACAGAACTTCAAAGATACAAAGCTGAAAAAATCACAGTGCCGACTTCCAGCTAAAGTTGTTTATGATGATAAACTCTTTCAGGCTCAAACATGTGTTTCCTTACTTGTGTTCTGGCTATTTCTGATGAAATTTGCATGCTCATTTAACATCAAACAGTCAAACAGATGATACTTTTTCAAGACTTGTACTTTGTGATTGTTATGTGTATGCCATATGTGTCATAATACTTAGAGATGCTCAAACACTGTGTAGTTCAGGCAATATTATTCTAAAAATTAACAGGTAGATATTGATAATGTATAAAGTGGATGTATGGAAAGTTACATTCTTCTCTATAGAACTCTATTAAGGATGAAAAATTTAGGTAAAAAATTCTTTGTCATATGTCAGATAATTGACTTAAAAGTTATTCTCTATATGTACATGAACATTGAAATGTGTTTTGTAGATAATTAAAAAACCTAAGAGTTTAACATAATAAAGTCACCATGGATGTTATGTTAAGATGCTATGTTGCTCTTGATCTCAAGTTTTCTCTATAAAACTTTGGTTTTTATCTGTTAACATTCTGGAGGGTTTCAACTTCTAAAACTATCATGGCGGGTAAAGAAATAACAGTTTATTGGTTATATTATATATTTCAAGCTACTCCATACCTAGGTAAGATCATAAAATTAAACCTACCACAACCACTATAAAACTGATATAACTGATCATCTCTTGTGGATGTTAAACAAGTGAGGTTTTGAGGCCAAAACTAAAATGATAGCTAGGCTGGGAAGATAGGCAATGTTTTGGCCCTTGCCCTCCAAAGTCAACAGACAGAGGACACGAGAGGACCTTTATTTACAGAAGCCTACAGTGAGGTAAGTCACCCAATCTCCTGAGCAGGAAGATTGTTGGACCCCTGAGGATAGGAGTCAACCAATGTACAGTGGTGCCAAAAGGGAGGGTCACCAGAGGGAAAAATGCCTGCAATGCTTGCACAGAAGCCACGTGATTAAGCAAGACCATGACCTATCCTGGCAACTGACACTGACAGAGGAAGTGAGAGGATTTCTACATGGTCTCAAAAGTAACCCATGAAGAGCCTTAACTGACCTTGAGAGATGGCAAGAGGTTAATTTTGATAATTTGGGTATTTATTTTTAAAATTCTGGCCTTAAACACCCAGAAGAAAAGTGTAACCAAAAGTTATTTTAAAATATTACCATAGTAAAGGAGGCTAGATATAGAATAAGGGTTCCAACCACTCAATAAGGCTAGAAAACTACAGTGGAAGCTATAAAAGCTCACAAAAATATTTAAATTAATTAGCTAAAATTGTCCTGCAAAACCAGAAAATTCTCCATCTTTAGCTATATGCTAAAACTAGGGGGGCTTGTGCACTACTAACTGAAATTAGTTATTTTGATAAATAATTCAGATCTAGTGAATGAAATCTTAAAAGACATATCAGACTTATAGATAACCTCCATCAACAGGCAGGTCTAGGAGACAGCTAATTACATTCTTTATTACAGCCCCTTAGCAGCAGAGTCCAGATGGATGTGGTTCTTTTCCTCTATGCGCTTTTCCATTTGGGTGCCATTCCTTGGCCATACATGCTTTAATCTCTTAGAATATTTTATTCTCAGAGGCTGCCAAACACTAAGTTATCACTCAGATGGAACCAACAATGAATCTGCCAGACTCCTTTTACTGGGAGCCACAGGTAGACCTTGCAAACGGAATTCAGAACTGCTAAACTTCAACAAGACTTCTATCCAAGGTCCATTAGATTAGCTCTCCAGGGAAGACCCCTGGATGTGGTGTCCCCTACACTGACCCTTCACCTCAAAACAGCTACACTGAAACTTTGCCAGTTCTCCCCGCCCATGGAGATAGCTCTTCAGAGTGGGGAATATTATAAGCTGCTAAGTTAAATACGAAGTAGTATTCAGTCGGAGAAAAATTGAGCTTTCAGAGAAGTCAGTGAAAAATCAAGGCATCAAAGTTGTAGCTCGAGGCAGATCTGAAGGCCAGGCCTATATGCCTCCCTAAAGGATAAGGAGAACTAGAGATTATACTACCTGTAGCACTGCCCAGTCCCTTAAATCCTGATCTGCATCAGAAACTCTGATGGGTGACCAGAACACATGGACCCATGCCTTCTCCAAAATATTCCTGTTTCAGAATGCATAGATAATCCAAGTTTATGATGTCAGCAATAGACCCTGACTAAATGCCTAATTTCCTATTAGATCAGTATTAGCTAAGTGGTTGGACTTAAAATCTTATTGGTTAGTGATAGTTTGACCCACATTGTACCCACATTGCAGCTTTCCTATATAAGTTACCCATGCTAAGGGGTTGTAGCAACCCTCTCGACCCCTTGCCTCTCTCAGGAGCTGTAACTCAATAAACCTTTCCTACTCCCTGCCTTTGTCATCTTTTGGAATTCACTCTTTGATTCCAGGAACACAAACTCGCTACATGTAACATATAGCAGATTGGGAGTTATATTCCTCGATCGACTTCCCATTTCTTAAAACGAGTTTTCAAAGGCATTTGGAATTTTACTTAAAGTATAAAATAAGTCATCAGCCACTAGTGATCAAACATTCTATATTTCAACAGGGAAAAAGAAAACATACAACTGAGGAAAATGGTTTGTTGTTTGTTTTACATAATTAAACTTTGTTTTCAATGAAAAGAAAGGATATGCCATATTCATAGACTGAAAGAATCAGTGTTGTTAAAATGTCCATACTGCTTAATGAAGTCTACAGATTTGTTATAATCTTTATCAAAATTTCTATAGAAAAAATTATTAAATTCATACAAAATCACAAAAAACTGTGAATAATGAAAGGCATCTTCAACAAAAAGAACAAAGCAGGAAACACTATACTAATTGATTTTAAAATATACTACAAAGGTGTAACATTTGAAACAGGATGCTACTTACATAAAAACAGACACATAGACTGATAGAAAAGTTTAGAGAAACTAGAAGGGGACCCATAAATTTTCAGGCAACTGATTTTTATCAAATATGCTAAGAACACATACTGGAGAAAGGGAGCTTTTTCACTAAAGGTGCTAAAATTTTTTTCTATTCACATGCTGAAGAATAAAAGTAGCCCTCTATCTCTCATCAGTTCCCAAGGTTCACTCAAAATGGATTAAAGACTTAAAGGTAAGACCTGAAACTGTAGAAGAACTGAAAGAAAATGTGGGGAAAACACTTCAGGACATTGGAATGGGGGAGGAAATTTTGGAGAGATAAGACCCCTAAAACACATGAAATAAAAATAGACAAATGAGATTGCTTCAAAGTAAAATGCTTTTGTGTAGCAAAGGAAGCAGTAAACTTAGTGCAGGCACAATCTACACAATAAGGGACAATATTTTTAAACTGTACATCTGACAAGGAGTTGATATATAGAACTCCAAACAGTAACAAAAAGATAAATAATCCAATCATACATAGGCAATATATTTAAATAGACATTTCTCAACAGGTAGATGAAGAATAGCCAACAGGTACATGAAAAAGTTTCAGCATCAGTAATCACTGGTAAATGACAAATGAAAAATATCAACTCAAAATATTCTGGTAAGAATGATTATTATCAAAAAGATAAAAAATAGAAGGTGAATCAAAGGAAAAAAATTTGGTAGATATGTAAATTAATACAGCTACTATGAAACCTGTATGGAAATTCCCCCAAAAACATATATCAGTGGAATACTACTAAGCCAGAAAAATGAAATATTATACATGACAACACAGATGGGACTGGAGATGCTTGTATTAAGTGAAATTAGGCGCAGAGAAGCACCTCACTCACATGTGGATCATAGGTGTTGAAAGTAGCATGGTGGTTATCAGAAGCTATGGGGACTGAGGTTGGGTCCTTAGTTGTGGATCAACAATCAGGGGGTACCATGTTGTAGTTAGACAGGAACAAGAAGTTATGGAATCCTACTGTGGGGCAGGACAGTCACAGACTTTAATGTGATGTTCATGCCAAAGAGTTGGAAAAAAAGGATTTTGAAATTTTTCACCATAAAGAAACAATAAATGTTTGAGAAAAATATATTTAACCTGATTTAAACATTACACAGTTTATAGATGTATTGAACATTACATGGCATCACATTAATGTGTATAATTTCCGTGTGTTAACAAATAAGTTCAATTTTAGTAGCCATGTCCAGCTAGATTTGAAAACTAAGGGCTGTATAAATAAAATTTTATTGCTTTCCACTTTCCATATTTTATCAAAAGATACCGTAATTTGGTACACTTTGCCTTTTGTTATCAAACTGTTTGTTAAATCCTTAAAAATATTCAAATATTTTGATACTAGCATATACAATTACTGTGACCAAATAAAATGTTATGAAATAGTTTTCCTCAGTAAAATTGTTTCACTCACCAACATCATGTGAGCATTCTTTTCAATATTGTTAAAATGTTCATACCAATTTAAGTAATTTACCAAGTCAAATGTAATCCCTATGAAAATACAAATGAAACTGTTTTTGAAGGAAGAAACGTTAGTGTTCATTTTGTTTGACGGATAATCAGAAAAGTGACTTTGCTTTTAAAATTACCTGTAAATTTTGGCCTTGCATTTCTTTTAAACAAGAATATAATATAGATCAAAATAGATATAATTTCTTCTTTGTTGTACATTTTGACCAGTTTGAGGATAAGATCATAAACAGTATTTCCTTACATTTTATTAAGTAGAATTTTGAAAATTATAAGGGATTCTACATAATCTTCTACTTAAAAGTGAATACCTTTTAAAGTATTTGTGATCCAAAACATTAGCATATTTATTGAAATCATAAACATTTCACTTAATTCTGAGAAATTAAGTGACTTTTAACTGATTGTGCAGATTTACTGATAAAGTGCTGCAAATTTATGACAACAAAAACTGGTGAGATTGTAAATATTATGTAAGTGATTTTTCTGATTAGAGTTTGATTATTTTAAATTCTAGTTAGATTCTGATTTTAGAATATGTGCTCAGTTTTTCTCATCCCTTATTGTTTCTCATAAATCAAACTGAAAGGAAAATTACATTTTTATTACTTCTTTCTGTTCTCATTTTTATGATAATGCTTCTTATGGTTAAGCCATTAAAAATTAATGCTTTATGGATAAAATGGATAAAAACAGCTCATGTTTTCTTTGTGATTCTGATCTTGAGTTTTGTGAAGGGCAGATAAGGCAGAGGAAGATCCTGGATCTGATCTGCCTCTGGACATTTTGCAAAGGGCTTAAGTTTGTGAACCACAGTTTTTTCACTTATAAAACCAAGAATAGTACAGTCTACTTTGAAGGATTTTTAAGATGATGTTTCTTGTTTTGAGCTACTTTTATAATGGTTACACTTAACAATGAGCATGAATTAATTAACAGTGGGCATGAACTAAAGAGGGTGTAGGACATACTAATATATTTGAATGATATTTTTAAGTATTATAATACATTCAATGCATTTAGAAAAAATGTTATGATTTAGGAAAAATCCCCAGCAATGAAAAGCCCATTTTTTTTTATCAGTAGATACACATCAGTCATATACTAGGGGTCTTTATTGGTGTTCCAACACCAGAGATGAAGTTCAACTTCCTGCTGTAGATACCTGCTCTTCACTCATGAGAGGTGCTCCCTCTCTGTGTTCGTGTGCTGTGGGGCTACATATATGTGTCTGTCTGGCAGTAATTGGGAAACACTTGAACTAGGAACCAGGTGACCTGAATTCCAGGTCTGAGTCAGCTAGTAAATGGCCATCCAGTTTTAAAAAGATTATTCATCAAAGAGCAAAATACAAAATAGACAATAGCAAAGAGGGAGACAGATCTTTGGCAAATGGAAAGGACACCAAGAGATGTTCGGAGCAGGTAGGGGGGAATAAGGAGGAGATGTAAAAAAGAATTAAGATGTAGAGTCTCTGCTGTCCATTTGCCTAGTGCAGACAGGAGGTCCTCACTCAGAAGGCCCAGGAGCTGCTAACACTGGGGCTTGTGTTTGGGCCCTTCCTGTGTGTGCCCTGGGCCACCAGAGGTACTAGGGCAGGGGTCCACGAAATACTATCATCATGGTTTGCATCTGGGCTTTACTTGTACCCTGACCTTCTGGTGGTCACTGACACAGGTGGTCCCTGATCACAGCCAGCACAGCCCACACCAGGCTGTTGTGCATGCTCTGAGCTACCTGTAGATACAGAATCAGGTGCTTCACAAACTGTTGACCTTGCAATTCATGTCTGTGTTTTGCCTATGCCCTGAATTGTCTGGGGTCACAGGACGACTGATCCATGATTGTGCCACCAGGGCAGCCCACTTCTGGGTCATATGTGTGCCCTGAGCTGGAAGAGGACACTGGATCAGACAGTCTGACATCACAGATCACATCTGAGACCTGGGAGAACTAGGTATACTTCACCATCTATCAGAAGAACCCAGACTAAGAAGCACATATTAGCAGACAATGAGGGGCAGGCCTGACCACTAGGATAGGGAGAACATGCTAAACACAGGCCTGAAATTGCTAAAATGATTGCAATGGAAGTAAAGAAACAACTCCATCAGGCCATAGAAGAGATCAGATCAGAAATAGTCACTCAGACAAAAAATGAAATGACAATAATAATGAAAGAGTTGCTCCACACACTAGAGAAGAAACAGATAAAAAAATAGATGAACAGAGGCAACAGATGGAAACATTATAGGAGCAATATAGGAATGAATTAGAATGCATGAGAAATACTCAAAGGGATTTTCAGGAAATCAAAAATTCCACTGAAAGCTTGCAAAATGGCTTGAATGAAACCGAAGATAGAATTTCAGATCTTGAAGACAGCATGGCAGTTAGTGATCGTGAAAGGAAGGATCTCTTAAAATCAACAAGGATCCAGGAAAGATCAATTCAACAGCTGCAAGATGAGGCAAAAAGATATAATGTCAGACTAACAGGAGTCAATGAAACAGCAGGAGGAAACACAAATGGCATAGAAAGAATATTTGCAGAAATCATAGCAGAAAATTTCCCAAGCATGGAAACAGAACCTGAGATACGAACAAACGAGGCATATAGAACTCCTACTAGTCATAACCATAATAAAACTACACCCAGACATATAATAATCAAGATCCCAGATCTCCAGCAAAAGAACAGAATAGTAAAAGCTGCTAGAGAAAAGAAACAGATCAGAAAGCCCATCAGAATCACGGCAGATTTCTCAACACAAACCATCCAACTGAGAAGAGCTTGGAGCAAAGTATTACAGGTCCTAAGACAAAACAGCTTCCACCCAAGATTGATGTATCCTGCCAAACTATCCTTCAAATTTAATGGAGAAATAAAATATTTCCACGACAAAGAGCAACTGAAGAATTTCATGAATGACAAATCATCCTTACAAAAAGTACTAAAAGACATTCTACACAGAGAGAAAAATGACCACAATTCCAAGAACAAAAATAGAAAGGACTCCTCAAGCAGAGCAAGCAATTAAACAGGTAGAAAAAGTAAGAAACCAACAGCAAGTAAATAACATGACAGTGATAAGCCAACACATATCAGTTATAACCATAAATTTAAATGGCTTCAATTCATCAGTCAAAAGAAACACACTGGCAGAGTGCATTAAGCAACACAATCCAGTGATATGCTGTATATAGGAAATATGTTTCACTCAAAAGGAAATCCATAGACTGAAAGTCAAAGGATGGAAAGCAATTCTCCATGCAACAAGAACCCAGAAAAAAGCAGGTGTAGCTATTATGTTTCCAGACAATGTAAACCTCAGACTGAGAACAACTGAAAGAGATAAAGAAGGCCACCACACATTTGTGAGGGGAAAACTGCAAGAGGAAAAGATAACAACCATGCATGTATGCACCAAATATTGGAGCACTAGGCTATATAAGACAAATCTTAACAAACTTGAAAACCCAAATAATTAACACTATTGTAGTAGGGGGCCTCAACACCTCTTTGACACAAAAAGATAGGACAAAAAATCCACAAAGAAATAACAGATCTGAACCAAATCTGTGAACAAATGGACTTAGTAGATGTACACAGAGTGTTCCACCCCACAACATCAGAACACACATTTTTCTCAGCTGCACATGGGATCTTCTCTAAAATAGAATACATTATAGCCCATAGAGCATACCTACCTAAATGCAAAAGAATTGAAATTATTCCATCTGACCACAGTGCAATGAAATTGGAAATTAATGATAACAGGAACTCTATAAACTCCACAAACACTTGGAAATCAAGTAGCAACCTCCTAAACAACCAATGGGTCACAGAAGAAATTAAAAAATACCTACAAACAAATGAAAATATAGATACAACTTACTGGAATCTGTGGGATGCAATGAAAGAAGTCATCAGAGGGAAATTTATAGCAGTGAACTCACACATAAGGAAAACAGAAATAGAAAAAATAAATAGCCTAATGGTACACCTCAAACTTTTAGAAAATGAAGAACAAGTCAAGCCCAAAGCTCAAAGAAGGGAGGTGATTATATAGATCAGAGCAGAAATTAATGCAGTTAAGATAAAGATAACCCTACAAAAAATAAATGAATCAAAGGTCTGGTCCTTTGAAAGAATAAATAAAATTGATAAACCCCTAGCCCATCTTATGAAAAAAAGAAAGGAAAAAACTCATATTCAGGCAATAATGAATGAAAAGGATTAAATTACCACAGATCCTACAGAAATTCAAAAGATCATTAATACTTACTTTGAAAATCTTTACTCCCATAGGATAGAAAACTCAGAACAGACAGATTCATAGAAATGTATGAATTACCAAAGTTGAATCAAGAAGATATAAAAATCCTGAGCAATGCAATATCAATTAATGAGATTGAAAACATGATTTAAAACTTCACGACAAAGAAAAGCCCAGGCCCTGATGGATTCACAACAGAATTTTAGAAGAAATTCAGGGAAGATTTATTTATTTATTTATTTATTTATTTATTTATTTTTCAGGGAAGATTTAATACCAACGCTCCTCAAACTCTTCAGTGAAATTGAAAAGGAAGCAATTCTCCCTAACTCATTTCTGGAGGCAAGATTTATACTGATACCCAAACCAGAGAAAGACCCAACCAACAAAGAGAACTACAGATGAATGTCCCTAATGAATATAAATGGAAAGATACTCAATAAAATATTAGCAAATCGAATGGAGCAAAGCATCAAGAAAATCATACACTGTCACAAAGTTGGATTCATTCTAGGAATGCAGAGATGGTTCGATATTTGGAAATCAGTTAATGTTAAACACCATATCAATACAGCCAAAGACAAAACCACATGATCAACTCAATAGATGCAGAAAATCTTTTCACAAAATCCAGTGTGCATTCATGATAAAAACCCTACAGAAAATAGTAATAGATGTTCTTTACCTCAACCTGATCAAAGCTATCGATGACAAACCCAACAGCCAATGTCATACTAAATGTACAAGAACTACAAGCTTTCACTTTAAAATCAGGAACAAGATAAGGATGTCTACTGTCACCGCTCCTATTCAACACAATTCTGGAAGCATTATACATTATCCCCAACTAGGCATTCTAGAAAGAGAGATAAAAGGAATAAGGATAGGCATGGAAGAACTGAAATTATCACTATTTGCAGATGACATGATACTTTACATGGAATACCCCAAAAGTCCCACCAGAAGACACCTAGAATTAATCAAGAAATTCAGTAGCATATTTGGATACAAAGTCAACACCCAAAAATCAATAGCATTCCTATACACACAAACAACAAACACACTGAGAGACAAATTAAGGAAACCATAACAACTTTCACAATAGCATCCAAGAAATTGAAATATTTAGGAATAAATCTAACAAAAGAAATAAAAGATCTATACAGTGAAAACTATAGTATTCTGAGAAAAGAGATTGGAGAGGATTCAGAAAGTGGAAAGATATCCCTTGCTCATGGATAGGAATAATCAACATTGTAAAAATGGTCATACTTCCTAAATTATTGTACAGATTCAATGCAAATCCAATTAAAATACCATGAGAATACCTCACAAATCTAGAGAAAACATTCCTAAAATTCATCTGGAACTAGAAGAGACCCCAAATAGCAAAAGCAACCCTGGGCAACAAAGGCAGGGCAGGAGGTATCACAATCCCTGACATGAAATTATACAACAAAGCTACTGCAATAAAATCAACCTGGTACTGGCTAAAAAACAGACCTGAGGATCAGTGGGACAGACTGGAAGATGTAGTCATAACCACAAACACACTCAGACACCTTACTTTGGATAAATGGGCCAAACAAGTTCACTGGAAGAAAGGGAGCCTCCTTAATAAATGGGGCTGGAAAAACCGGCTCACCACAGGCCAAGGACTGAAACTAGACCCAAGTCTATCACCATGCACCAAACTCAAGTCAAAATGGATCACAGATCTCAGTATTAAAACAGAAACACTAAATCTGTTGGAAGAGAAAGCAGGCAAAAACCTTGAAGACATAGGGGTAGGCAGAGAGTTCATGAACAAAAACCGAACTGCACGGGACATACTTCAAAGAATCAACAACTGGGATCTCATCTTATTGAAAAGTTTCTGCACATCTAAAGAAATCAGCAGCAAAGTAAAAGTAAAATCCAGAAATTGGGAAAAAATTCTAGCCAACTGTCCCTCAGACAAAGGACTTCTATCTAGATCATATAAAGAATTAAAAAAGATTAGCCCCTGAAAATTTAAAGACCCAATACAAAAATGGCAGTCTGAGATGAACATGCACTTCTCAGATAGGGAAATATAAATGGCAAATAAGTACATGAGAAAATGTTCAACATTATCAGTCATTCATGAAATGCAAATTAAAACAACACTGAGATTTCATCTCACCCCAGTAAGAATCGCTATCATTCAATAATGAATCGAAATCAACCAATAACAAATGCTGGTGAGGCTGTGGAGAAAAGGCAACCCTTCTGCACTGCTGGTGGGAGTGCAGACTGGTGAAAGCACTGTGGGTATCAGTTTGGCGATTCCTCAGTAAACTAGGACTAGAGGTCCTATGCAATCCAGCTGTGCCCCCTCTGAGTAATTTCCCAGATTTGAAAACATCATATCATAGAGATACATGTGCACCCATGTTTATAGAAGTGCAATCTGTAATAGGTAAATCTTGGAAACAACCCAAATGTCCATCAACCGAGGAACTGATGAAAAATTTGTGGTATTTTTACATAATGGAATATTAATCAGCTATAAAGAAAGATAATCTCCAGGCTTTTATAGGTAAATGGACACAGTGACAGACAATACTCATAAGTGAAATAAATCAGACCTGTATGTATAAACACCATATTGTCTCACTAATGTAAGAACCTGAGAGAGTGAATAATATCTAGGAGGAACAATAGACATTGTGAAGCAAAAAGAAACTGTTCAAAGGAAAGTATTACTGAGATTAGGGAAAAGAGATAGAAAGGGGGAAAATACATATATATGTATAAATAGGAATGTTCACATAGCTGTACTACTGAGTTTTATTGCTGTATTGAAAGCAACAGTTAATGTTGAAGTGTTTGATGAATATTACATGTCTGTATTTGTTTATCTGAGTATTCAATTTGAAGATATCAGTAAATAACAATGATCGTTAATTTACAATCACCTCATCTGAAATTCTGTATTGCTTGTATTGTTTTTGTGTTATTTGCTAATTATATGAAGGTTTGTTACTATGTTTTTGTCCTTTTATCTTTAAAATAAAAAATAAATAAAATGTTCATATGCTGTTCGTAACATTTAAAACTCACCTTGCCTAGTCATGCAGAATCCATTACATTTCCATAAAGCTAAAAATGTATTAGAAAAAAATAAATCTATTTTTCATGTAAAGCCACAGACTCTTTATAATTGTATCAAGATATTTTCAACAGTAAATATAATCTACTTAGCATGGCTAGTAAAAACTTATTCTGTGGGATTTTTTCTTTTTAATTAGAAAAATTCTTATCAACTTACATTAACATTATAAATTTAATTGTAAAATAAGTTTAAAAGCTGAAATCCAAAAGATCAAAGTTAGAAATAATGTTTAGGAGAAGTTAGCAGCCTGATTCCCTATTTGTAGTCTCAGTCATCCTTGTAATGGAGATAAAAGATCCAATGTTAGGAAAACGCAGAGTGCTTAAATTTTGTACGTGTGCCTTGATTACAAAACAAACATAATAAATATAGTAATATATGATTTTTTAAGTATACAAAAAAGAAAAAATCTTTTATGATGCCATCATTCTGATATAATTACTATTTTGCATTTTGGGCTATTTTCTTTCAGTATTTAATGAAAGCTATTTATATGAGAAAAATTGTAACGGAGCTACCCTTAATTAAGCCCTAAATTCAAAACCTTTACATATTCTTAATAACTGTTTCCTTCCTGAAAAACAAAAATCCCAATTTCTGGCTATAAAAAAATTCCACATTTATAGCTATATTTACTATGTTCACAGAGAAGCTACAGGAAATGCCTCTCTTCTTAAGGATTAGGTCTTGTAATACTTTGTGCTAAAAGAGCTCATGTGTTAAGATAAAACTTTGCTGCTCTGTGGCCCAGGATTTTGACACTGATCTGAACTATAACCACTGAATCATGATTGTTAGAGGAAGTCTGTGAATGGAGTGATTTGGGTACAACAGTAGGACAATTTTTCTGATCCAAAATCCTTAAGGCCTTTCACGGTCTGTGACCAAACTTCATTCAGTTCTTCTTCTCTTGAATGAGTCTGTTGAGGAGGCCTCACCCTGTTTGCTTAGAATTGCAGGAATTTTGCAGCCCAAACCCCAGGAGTGCCTGGAATTTCAAGCCTGTACTCACAAGCAAGTCAATAAACCTTCCTGTATCACTGTTTCATTGGTAAGATGAGAGTAATGGCTCAGAGAATTGAAAGGAAAACTGTGACAGCAAAGCACTTTGCAAATACAAATCTCTAACTGACTGGTCATTAAGGAAACTGTTTAGGTGATGATAACTCCCTGAGGGCTACTGCTAAGTCATTGTCCATCTCAATGGAAGCCCTCATGTCTCTTAGTTTATATTCCCACCCTCGGGTTCTTACACCAGTGATACAATACATTGCCTGCACATGTATCGCTGATTTATTTCACTTATGAGTATGGACTCCAGTTTTGTCCACTTGCCTACAAAGTCCCCAAAACTGTCTTTCTTTATAGCTGAATAATATTCCATTATATAAAAATGCCACAATTTTTTAATC
>PVLD010029694.1:0-10509 GCA_004027595.1 Dinomys branickii
TATCTTCTCTATAATTTGGTATTTCCTTTAATGTTTTTGTGTTAACTAATGTGAAGATAACTATGTAATACAACATCCAGTGCTAATTCCCTACTATATTCTGTATAACTTTGTATTTTCTGTATTGTTTATGGCTTTTCTGGTTCATATGTCTCCATTCTTTTGTCTTTAAAATAAAATTTTAAAAAATAAAATAAAAGCAAAAAAATAAATAAATAAATAAAGTAAAATGGAAATTATGTTAGCTAAATACAAGAGACCATGAACTGTTCACTCTAGTAAATAACTATAAGATTCAAGTCATTTCTCTATACAATTACTTTTAGAGTTGAATAAACATGAGCTTCAAGTTTCCGTACAAGAATGGTAAAAGAAATTAGAGGTTTACATGCAAGAACTAAATACCATGGGATGAGTGGCACACATTTTAACTTTTTCTTTTAAAGATGTATTGAACTGAGGATTTCCCTACCTGACATAACTGGAAATGGTCTGATGCCATCTTGTGGTAAATTGAATATTCATGTTTGAATCCACCGAAAAGAAAAATAATGTTTTGAGACAAGATCTCTCAATATTGTCCAGACTGACCTTGAACTCACAATCCTCCTAGCTCAGGCTTGTGTCAGAATGAATCAGAATTCCAGAAAGTACAGAATTGCCTAGAAATTCATGAAAAGTGGAAAGAAGCAGTGCTGCTCAGAAAAGATCACCACTAAGAACCCCAACCTGGGAAGACAAGGAACAGATGGGCGAATTGCTGGACAGCTTTTCAAATACAGTATGACTGCGGGATTGACCATGCCGGGTCAGGATCAAACTCACAGAGGACCTGCGGAGTATCCAGGGTGTTGTGTTAGATAGAGCTACCATGAACATGAACTCATTTAGTCCTCCCCCAAAACAATGAAACACATTAACCAGTACTAAGACATAGAATCTTTCTGTTAAAAACCTAACGGCATGATAAGCTGCACAGAAGCAGAGTCACACTGGGATTCTCTAGTCCCCACTCCACACTAGACTCTCCTAGAAGCAAAGTGATCAGATGACCTAGATTTCTGCTTTGTCTCGCCTGAACCTAGAGCAGCAGATCACAAACTTCAGTGTGCATAAGAATGATCCCACGAGCTGGGTGTGGTGTGTACACCTGTAATGACAGAAGGAAAATCTGAGGCCAGCCTGGGCAACTGAGTGAGACCTATCACAAAATCAAATTTAAAAATAGGGCTAGAGAAGTAGTTCAGTGCTGCCTGGGTTCAATCTCCAGTACTGCAAATAGTAATTATCCCGTGAGACCACACACCTACACTATGGATGCTACAATTAATGGGTGATTTAAGGGATTTTTTTCAAGATACATTTGACTTCATTTTGATCTTAGTTATAAGTTTTACTCTCTTCACAGAATGAATAAGCTAACTCCTTCCCTTCCCCCAAATATAAATCAGTGATGAAAATCAGCATGCATGTCATATGTACGGAACAGTCTCACAAAGATAGACTCTCCTGAGGTGGTCATGTATCCCTGCTTTCATTCATTTTTCATGCATTAAAAGATAAGATGCCAAAAACTGTGTGGTGCTAAGGGAGAAATGTAGAGTAAACACATAATTATGAAAAGTGAGAGGCCAAAAAACAGAGCCCATCTAATTACAGGAATAACATTAAATATATTTGTAAGTAAAGCCTGATGAAGATTTGGTATTTACCTTCCTTACTCACTGATAATTCAGAAAGCCTACTGTTAAGAGTAAGAAGTTGTTAAAATATCAATTTTCCAAAATCTCAGAGGTCAATGCCTGCTTTCTGTAACACTCCCTCAGAGGGCCAGTGACCTCCAAGGGGTTGTTGTACACCAACTTTCAAGTGGGTTTACGCAAGAGAGTACACGGAAGCAGGTGAGCTGACAGATCTCTCTGATTATCCTGCAAAGGAAGCTATGCAGACTCAAATAAGCCTGTCTTAGTAACACATACACATCTGCTCTATAAGCTTTAGAAGAATCTGCTACCCAGGTTGCTTCTGAACATGGACTTGCAAGGGGATGGGGTGCTGAGAAGAGCTGGTGTTTAGTTATACAGGTTAGCGTGTACACACACACACACACACACACACACACACACACACACACGATCACCAGTCTGTACCAAATGCCGTGTATGACCTCCATCACATGGTCTACCTCAGAAGAAATGCAAAGCTAATCTATACCAAGAGCAAATGAGTCACTGATTCATCAAAACATCAATGATCAAAGTTATTTAAGTCAACAGATATTCCAAATGCTCTTCACTGCTCCTTCCTGCCAGCACAGTGATGAACCAGAAAGAGCAAAGCGCCATGCGGACCCGGATGCCACCATCTGTGGAAATGGGGGGCGGGGGCGTTTAGACTCAAGACAATCAAAGGTCCTTCTGCCTGAGATGAACTATGATTCCAAACAATGCCAGCCAAAGTCCCTCAGGCTCCCTCTCTTTCAAAAATAATAGAAGCATAGGGGTAGTAGGAGTATAATTTAACGATAGAGCCCTGCCTAGCTAGTGTGCACGAGGCCTTGGGTCAATTCCCAACAAGAAAAGAAGAGAAAAAAGTCTCAGTAATTAGCAATTCCATAGTGAGGCTTTGGGAGGTTTGTTTATTTGGGGTTTGTTTGGTTGGTTGGTTTCAGTTTTGGTACTGGGAATGGAACCCATGACCTCATGCTTGCCAGGCAGGCGCTGTGCCGCTGAGCTCTATCCCTGGTGGCTGTTTGGGGACTTTTTTAAGGAAATGTTATTGAATGTAACTTACATACCACAAAGCTTGCCTATTTAAATTGTACAATTCATTGACTCCTGGTATATTCAGAGTACAGCAATCATCACTATAATCCAACTTTCATGATTCCCAGGAGAAACCCCACCCCTATTAGCAGTCCTCGTCGTGCCCCCCCACAAGAAGCCACTAACCTCCCGTCTTCACTAATTTACCTTTTCTGAACATTTCCTATAAATGGAACCACATGATATGTGGGAGCTTTTTCCTGGCTTCTTTCTCCTTAATTTATTGGTACAATTTAGATAAGCATAATAACTGTTCATCACAGGGAACTTGTACCTGTACATACCATGGTTCCTCTTCTTTTCCCATCCCCTCCCCTCCCTTTAACCCCTCTTCCCCTCCTTGTTTATGAAGTTTTGTTTGTATTTCACAGGAGAAAGGGGGGTAAGGAAAAAAAGGATAAAATGGAAACATAGTGAAGTTTTTTTAAGGGATAGTAAATTATCACAACAGGGGGAAGGAAGAAAGTCCTCTTAGCTCAACTCTCAATTTCTTATTTCAATACTAAGGAGAAAACCTAAAGCCCTGGTGCAGTCCAGGGAACTGCCCTACCCCTAAGCTACAGCCCCAGTCCTTTTATTCTGAGACAAGGTCTTACAAAGTTTCCAGGCTGGCCTTGAATCTGCAGCCTGCTGGGTGGAGGAGATTACAGGTGTGGGCCACCTTATCCAGCTATACACACCCAGAATCCTTAAAGATGCAATCCAAGTCTGCAAGGTAACTGAGAAAAACCAAGGAACAGTACTAACCTGGAGGAAACTGACACATGACAGTTTAATGTGACGTGCAATTCCACATCAAATCTCACACTAGACAAAGGGTATTAGTACAAGGTCCTGGATTTAATCCCCAGGACCAAATAAATAGAAAGTAAAAATCCCGCTGTGGCTTGGGGAAGGTGGCAAAGGGAATTCTTTGCTTTTACAATGTTTTGTAAGTCAAAATATTTCCACATGAAAAGCTTTTAAAATAAACCAAAATTTAAAAATATATAGAGACTGTTGAAAAACAGAGTAAGCTTTAGAGTCCAAAAACCCTGGCTTTCAAATCCATCTGTGAGGATCTCACACAAATTACTTTGATCTAACTTGGTTTCTTCATCTGTAAGACAAAAACACCAACCTCAAAGAGTTGCTATAGAAATTAAAGGAAATAATCTTAAGTATAAAACAGGCACCATGCAGACACACAATTAATGGTAGCTGGTTGTGGTACTAAATAAGGAAGCTCCAGACACGCCTATAATCCCAACAATGGGGAGGCTGAGGCAGGAGGATCACAGTGAGTTCAAGGCCAGCCTGCACTACATAGAGATTCTATCTAAAAGCAAATAAAAACCTAAGAGTGAAACAAGACTGGGGTGCAGCTCAGGGGTACAGCATGCCCAGCATGCATGAGGCACTAGGTTTGATCTTGCACTGCAAAAAATAAAAAATAATGAAAACATTAAATTTAAATAAAGATTTTAAATCTACTGCAGTATGGCATTAGATACTTTGGCCAGGCGTGGTGGTGCACACCTGTAATCCCAGCACTCAGGAGGCTGAGGCAAGAGGATCGTTGAGAGTTCGAGACCAGCCTGGGCTACAAAGTGAGGTCAAGGCCAGCCTGAACTGCATAGCGAGACTCTGTCTCAAAAATAAAATAAAATAAAAATTATATACTTTGTTTAACAGCATCTGTCATCCAAAAATATCTAAATGATTAAAAATTATTACAACCTAATACTTCCTATTTTCCTAGACTAGCAAAACCCTCAGAAGTTCACGCTTTACCCATTCGGAGGTTGGCTCCCTGACATTCCTTATGTATTCCACTATATCAGAGAAGGAAAGCACTGAAGTGAATATTTACTTGTAAAACAAGGGTATAGACTGGTCCTAAGTACTTTAAAAGCTTTCACAGGTTTATAATTAAAATATGAACCCTGTCCCACACTATAGGTCTGCCATGTGCCCCTGAAAAAAGCCTTTGTCATGAAAGTTAAGTCCGTTTCCCTTGGCAGCAGACAGGACAAGGCAATGTTTATCTATTTTCACATTCCCAATGACAAAATGGAGCACAGACTTATGATGAATCCCAAATAACAGACAGGTAATGAATGTGTCACTGGTAGTACTTTGATAGCTAAATACGTTTCATAGATGAAGCCCATCATCGGCACTAGGTAAGTTATTAAGTACACTTTAAAATTATTTAAAAGTCATTTTAAAAAATAACTTGTCACTCAAATATGCACCTTTCTTCATACTTACTCCCCTCTGCGTTAGTCTAAGTTAGTGAAGATTTCAGCAGGCTACTTCTCTCAGCTGTTTGTTTTCAGGTGCATGGAATACACAGAATAAATTATCTCTATTCAACAAGCACTTTAAAAGTACCTACTGTGTGCCAACATGAAGCAAGCTATATTACATGTAAGTGTGTGCATTATCCAGTGTAATTATTTCAACATCTCCAGAAGACAGTTACTACTCTTATTTTAGAGATGAGGAAACTGAGGCACAGCAAAGTGAACCGGCCGTCCATGCTCATGTGCCTGGGAGCAGTTCACTCTGCTGTCAGAGCTCAGGCTGCTCACATTTGCACCAGTCTCCTTCCGCGCAGGCCTCGTCTTCTGCAAGTGAGGGTAGGTAAATAAAGGTGAAGCCTGGTACGGCACCTCAAGAAGATAAATTGGCATTATGCTACCCTAGGCCTGTGCTCCATCAAATCATTTATTCCGGGAAGGCAGGTTCACTCTAAATATCTCTGGAGCTCTGCGGGGAGAAATTTTGCACACATGTAAGTGTCAGATTTGCAAGGGAGAACAGATAGTATCAGAAAGGGAAACATTATTAATTACCCAATCAACTTTCTACTCTAAATGGAAATAGCCATTCATAAATCCCCTTTATGAGCTTAAGGGTAAACATTCAAGCCATTTTAGTCAGCACATTAGGCTTCCAACTAGAATAAATAACATCTGAGGTCATGTATTTAAGAGAAATTATTTTAATCTATCTATTTTATTATAGTATTCAAAGTATGGGTGTGATTGTGAAATATACACTAGCTTTAGTCTGAATGATACAGGGCTAATGCCGGAAGGGTGAGCTTCATTCATTCACTGAACAAAGGATTGCCGAGTACCTACTACATTCCAGGATCTCTTTGAGTACTTGGGATACACTGAAAACAATGAAAACTGCTACCCAGGAAGCTTACACTATTCAAATGACTCTTTTGCGTATAGCATACCATGAGAGTCAACCTGGCTATAGGAAGAAAAGGATTAATTTCTCTGGTCTCATTTAGATACAAACAAAAAGACCCATTCACTAAATTTCATGTGGCTGAAATATAAGAAGTTCTCTTTGCATCCAGCTCATGAAAGGCAAGCCCATAAAAAGGCCTATGTAAGCTTCCAGAAAAGTCCGTCTCCCCCCCCCCACTGCTGCCTTCATCTATAACACCCTGTGTTCTCTGTGTAGATGATCTTGAGTAAAAAGAAACAGCTTAAGTGATGAGAGCTAGAAATTTAAGAGTCACACAAAAAAAGGAACCGAAACACACTGCATTGACACTAATATTTCATGGAAAGTACAGTTTAGCATCTGATGAATAAACCATTTTGGGTTGCACAGCATTCTGCCATGAAGAGTTCATTGAGAAACGCTATATTCCATGAACAAAGAGTACTGCATTGTTTGTTTTCAGGATGCCAGTTATCTTTTGAGAGCATACGGCTAATATTTTGCCTGTGGTACCCAAAAGGCAGGTGTACAAAGAGGAAACATTCTTCCGGTTTTAAAAATAGTAGCATATTGTAACTTGGAAACCAAGTCCTAACATACCAAAAGCCATAGATCAGTAGATTCTATTTAAAATAGAGCTTCCTGAGTTCCAAAGCAGCTTCAAACATACCACTGTGCAAAATCAGATCAAATGCTTCCCAGAGATCCTCATGTGATTGTCCCTTCTGCCAAGTGCTTTTCTTTGAAAAAAAAAAAATACACAAATATGAAAAGAAAAAGAAAAGCATATTCTGCCAAAAAGATAATTCTTACTACCTTAGTCTTATAAAAAGTGTCTGCTTTTCAAACTGTTCCATTTCTGATCCTTAGGACAACTTAGAGATGGGCTAAATGGCATTACCATTGCACAGACGGGACAACAGGGCTGTGTTACAGAGCTGTGTGTGTAGCTCACTTCGTTAGGGCTCCCAATCATGCAAGCCGGTGGGCACAGGGCCACCTAGGAAAAGAGTACCCTTTTCTAACTTGCATAAACAGTTCCATTTACCGTCTGCTAGTGCCATGCACCGTAAGCTCTTGGAGCAGACCCCCTAAGTGATACCTTTTCAGATATGCACAAGGACACGGTACAGCCTGGTGAGAAGCATGTCACTCACACTAAGGCAGGAGAATCCAAGGCCAGCCTGGACGACTCAGAGAAACTCTGATGAGGTGGGCGACTACATGGAAAATGAAAGGAAAGGGGGAAGGAAGGAAGGAAGCAAGCAAGGAAGGCCGGAAGGGAGGGTAGAGAGGGAGGGAAGAAGGAAGTGGGGGAGGGAAGGAGGGAAGAAGAGGGAAGCAAATAAGAGGAAGAGGAAAGGGTAAGGGAAGGAAGGAAGGATGACAGCAGAGAGGTGGGGGTTATACCAGATCCTAGCTGAAGGCGGTGACATAAATGTCCAGAACTATCCCATGCAGCACCAATAAAAAATAAATTCAAGCTCATGAGCTCAGTCGAACCATAGACTCCTGAGAACCAAAAGCCTGTCACTGATTCAAGTCACTTACTTTTAGAGTGATCTGTTATGTGTCAATGAATAACTGAAACAGCCTATGTCCTCACCCCACACACATCAAAGCTGTATCTTTGTATCAGACACAGCACAGCCACTCAGATGAGAAGCCCCTGAGACAACAGGCAAAGGAGACTGAGATTGGACAAAGAACATGGCAGAGCTGATTTTGAGAGATTTACCCATGACGTGCGAAGGAGGGAACAAGACATGTATAGAAGTGACCGCCTAACCCTGTAGATGGTCAGTGAGCCTGAGACAAAGTAGGCCTTGAGTTTTTTTGTTTGTTTGTTTTTGTTTTTTGCGGTACTGGGGATCGAACTCAGGACCCTGAGCTTGCTAGGCAAGCGCTTATTCCACTGAGCTATATCCCCAGCCCATGTAGGCCTTGAGTTTTGAGAAGGAAGAGACTGCCTCTCCATGATGACAATCAAGAAAAGCTTTCCACGGGAGCGATGCTACCACAGGCCAGATGCTAAATGCCCCCGAAGGCTCATGTGGTAAAGCCAGGGTCCTCGGGGTAGCACTACTGGAGCTTTTTGGAGGTGGAGCCTTGTAGGGGGTCCTAGGTCATTGGGGTGTGCTCTAAAAGGAGACTGTACGACCCCAGCCCTCCCCTCACGCTTCTCTCCCTGGGTCAGATGTAAGGGGTTTGGCGCCACCATGTGCTCCCACCATAACGTGATGCCTCACCACAGGCCCAAAGCAACAGGGCCAGTGTACCAGGGACCCAAAACTGTGAGTCACAGTAAACCCTTTCTCTTTACAAGCTGAAAAGGTATTGCTGCAGTTTATGTCTAGATGTCTCCCTAAAGTGTCCCGTGATCGTAGGTGGGACCTCTGGAAGGTAACTGAATTATGGGGCAGTGTAGCTAACTTGCTGCTAGGAAGTAGGGCCTGGTTACACCAGAAGAGCATCTCCCTCCCCAGCTCTTCCCTTGGCTCTTCCACTCGGCCCCTGCCCCGAGCTGAGCAGCTCTCCTCCGCCAGTGGTCTCTGCTGTGCTGTTCTGCTCGCAGCCAGCCAACCACAGACTGAAATGTGAACCAAAATAAATCAGTCCTTAAGCTGTGGCTGTCGGGTATTTTGTCCCAGCTACAAGAGAAGTTAGCTAGAACAATGGCATTTCATTTTCACAGTGGAAAGCTGATGGACACACGTGGCACTGGAGAATCTACAATCCAAACTGCAGTGTCCAAACAAATAGTAAGGCTGTGGCTCTCCTTTTGATGATCCATAACTCATTCTTTCCATAATTGACAGAGACCACTATGAAGGGGCTCTGAGCAGGATTTAATATTAACCAACTGGCTTTTCATATTTAATTGGGAGTAGTCCGAGTCTTAGGCACCTTATCTGCAGATGGGCAGCTGATTCATAGTAAGCGAACCTCTGAGTCGCGGGTCACTGCTGAGGTCTGTATTGGCCTGTGACACTGTGACACCTCAAGGACAAGGTCTCCGCAGATGAGGACATCTGGCTCCTATTAACTTTAAGGAAACTATGACCTGCAGCCCTGCTGGAGATAACGTAACTCTCCTAAATTAACATAGTAATACTTGGAGGAGTCCTTGAAAGGATTTCCGAGTTCTGCCCAGATTCCTGCTCAGATTCCAGCATTTTCTTCAGTATTCCCCCTCCCTTATCTGAAAAACCTAATAAAAATGGGTGATCCAGGAAAGTCTTTGGCTAATTCAGAGAATATAGAAGCTGGAAGCCGGGCGTGGTGGCACACGCCTGTAATCCCAGCACTCCGGAGGCTGAGGCAGGAGGATCGTTGTGAGTTTGAGACCAGCCTGGGCTACAAAGCAAGCTCAAGGCCAGCCTGAACTGCGTTGCGAGACCCTGCCTCAAAAAAAAAAAAAAGACCAAAACAAAAAGAAGCTGGAAAAGAACTAGTCCCTCCTGGAAGCCCTGAAATCATATTCCTTTGTCTCATTTTCTATTTACGCCTTGGTCTGTCCACTTGCTTGGGAGATTGTTGGCCTGATCAGCCTGCAATAACTTCGGGTTTTTCAACCCGGTCTTCAATAATCATTCATTCATTCATTCATTCACCGTTCTAGATACATGGGTTAATAAACAGTAACAATAAACTGACAGTATCTCAAAAAAGAGACCTCCATGGCCACAGCGTGTTAACAGTATCCCACTCGTTTCTCCATGATCTGGTCTCCGTCTGTCACCAGCTATAATAGAGGCTTTATCAAAAAGAGAAGGATGCGGAAAAGAAGAGAAAGAAAAAGAAGGAAGAAAGGAAGAAAGGAAGAAAGGAAAAAAGAAAGAAAAAGAACGAAACTGCACCTTCTTCATTTGGCTTCTGGGTTGCACATTTCTTACTTTCCAGTGGCTGCTGCCCCAGACACGTTCCAGCTTTTGCAGATCTTGCTCAAAAATACAAAAGCTGCGTGGGCTGTCATGCCGCTTGCCTGTAATCCCAGTACTTTGCAAGGCTGAGGCTGGCAGGAGAAAAGCAAGTTCCAACACAGTAATTTACCAACATCCTGACTCAAAATAAAAATAATTATCTCTATCAAAAAGGGCTGAGGATGTGCAAAGGTCCTGGGTTCAATGCCCAGTAACACACACACACACACACACACACAGAATGTGACAGCTGAAAGGGAATTTAAAAGATCTTCTGGCACAACATCCTCATTTTATAGAGACGAAGTCCTAGAGAGAAGATTGGAGCAGCATCACCCAAAACTAAACACAGAATCCAACTAGACTCGGAGGACCACCTCCCAGGTCCGCGTACAGCCAAGTTTTCACAGGCTCCCCCTCGATCCTGTGAGCAGCAGCCACAGGCCAAGGAGCAAAGCTCGGGCTGAGAGGGCTGCTGACATTATAGATAAGGCTTTCATTCGCAACAGAGAAAGAAAAACATTTTCAAG
>PVLD010029695.1:0-17723 GCA_004027595.1 Dinomys branickii
AAAATTGAATGATCAAATGGGCCATCTTCTGTGTAACTGAGTAACAAAGGTGAAGGTAACATTATGTAGGACAGCATCCAGAGCTAATTCCCTTCTATGTTCTCTATAATTCTGTATTTCCTCAATCGTTTTTGTATTAACAGAAGTGAAGATAACTTTATATTATACAGCATCCAGTGCAAATTCCCTACTATCTTCTCTATAGTTTGGTATTTCTTTTAATGTTTTTGTGTTAACTAATGTGAAGACAACTATGTAATACAACATCCAATGCTAATTCCCTACTATATTCTGTATAACTTTGTATTTTCTGTATTGTTTATGGCTTTTCTGGTTCATATGTCTCCATTCTTTTGTCTTCAAAATAAAAAAAAAAAAGGTTCTGCAGAGAAAAGGATATGACAGAGTGAAGAGATAAACTACATAATGGGAAAAAATTTTGTCAGATATATAAACAACTAAAAAAATTAGATCCCCCAAAGTAAAAGACCCAGTTTTTAAAAATGGGCAATTGAAATGATAGACACTTCTCTGAAAAAGAAGTACAGATGGCTAGTAAATACATGAAAAAATCATTAGAGAAATGCAAAATAAAACAACACACTAAGATTCCATTTTATTCTAGTAAGAATGGCTGTCATCAAGAAATCAAGTAGTAATGATTGCTAGCAGAGCCATGGGGAAAGGATCCTACATTGTTGGTGAGAATGCAAACTCGTAGTACAACCGTTGTAGAAATCAGTGTGGAGAAACCTCAAGGAACTAAAACTACTTTCCTTCTAGATATCTTCTTGAAAGACTTGAAGACATCATATTACAGTGATATATGCCCATGTTTATAGCACAACACTGAATCTTGGGAGCTTCCTGTATATCCATTGAGAAATGAATGGATAAAGGAAACGTGTTTATAAGGATAAATTTGAGTCATTTGTAAGAATATGGATGCACTTGAGATCATAATGTTGAGTGAAATGATCACACATGGTTAAATATATGATCACACATGGTTTCTCGTATGGGAAAAACCCACAGTATAAATAATTTAAAGAGCAAAATAAAATATGGATAATAGAAAATAGGAGATCTTTTCCAAATGCAAAAGGGATCTAGAGATGGGGAGAAAGTAGGGAGGGAGAGGAATGGACATGGAAGGAAAAAATTAAGATGTATTAGGTACATGTACTGACCCCCCCAATGTGAATGTAAGCACTTTGTACTGCAAACATTCAGTTATTTTTTTAAAAAAAGGTTTAAAAAATATATACCATGAAAATTACAGACTTTATCCTGGTAAAGATGCATGTGCATTTATTCCTTACAAGAAGAATCATTGACTAAACCTTTCCTCCTTTGGATTGATTGTCTCAGGTATTCTGTAACAGTGATAGAAAGATACTGACACATTCAAGATAGTAAACTGATACATGTACTAGTAAAACTGTTTGATGTCAAAGTTGAAAATCCTAAAGCCATCTGGCAGAAAAAGAAAAATTACAAAAGCAAAAGAAATAATAAGTAACAGACTTTTACAAAGCCAATAAGGCAACAAAAGCATTTTTTTAAACTATAAAGTGATACAAGGATTTTGTGTCTTTGACTCTTTTTTTTTTTTTTTTTGTCTTTTTGAGACAGGGTCTCGCTATGCAGTTCAGGCAGCCCTTGAGCTCACTTTGTAGCCCAGGCTGGTCTTGAACTCACAACAATCCTCCTGCCTCAGTCTCCTGAGTGCTGAGATTACTGGGGTACACCACCATGCCCAGCTTTGTGTCCTTTAAATATCAAGGGTTTTCCCCACCAATAACAGCAAAGGATAACTTGAGAAACAGTTTTAAAAATAAACTACAATGTTGATAGAAGAACTTAAAATGTAAAGTATAGCAGTACTGAATGAAATATATTTCCTAATTAATGAAATCTAAAAAATTCACACTAGTTATTATCAAACTGTTATGTTTGCACGTTCTATATAAAAATAGTTCCTTTTTGAAAGTTACACATAGAGCATCTACAGCCATACCATCCTGAACATGCCTGATCTTGAAATATACATGTAGTTTGAAGTTGCTAAGTTTTTGCCACTCAAAAGACTAGATAGTTTGGAAGGAATTACTCTTAGAAACAAGCTAATAAGTCACTGTAATATACTTTTTTTTTTGTCTTTTTGAGACAGGGTCTCTCTGTGCAGTTCAGTCTGGCCTTGTGATCACCTAGCCCTTCATTACATCTTAGCCCAGGCTGGCCTCGAACTCGCAACAATCCTCCTGCTTCGCCTCCTGAGTTCTGCGATTACAGGAGTGCACCACCACACCCAGCCTATACTTCCATTAAGTAATTATAACCAGATAAGTTCTGGTAAGGTCCTATATTGTTCCAGTAGTGTTTACATGACTGCCATAACTGTTTGAAATGCAAGTTTTGCTGGATTGTGATACTTAGGAGAGTCTGTGTATCACCTTGTGGTTTCCAGTGCCTAGTACAATGTCTTCATAAAAACATGTCACAAAGGTTGATTAATAGCCAGTCTTTTTGAGACAGGGTCTCGCTATGCAGTTTATGCTGGCCTTGAACTCACTTTGTAGCCCTGGCTGGCACTGTGCCACTGAGCTATATTCCCAGCCCTCTTTTATACTTTTGAAATCATTGTTCTGAGAAAGTCTGAAAATTTCATTACATCTACACTGGGGTATAGGAACTCGTATAGTGCAGAGGACTATACAGAACATTTTCATAGCCCTACACTTTTGTTTTATTCGAATGTGTTAATGCCTTTAAATAATTTAAGATGGGGAAATTACCTGAATTTCCAAAGTATAGAGATGTCAGGGCCAGTCAAGAAAGAAAGGATGTGCTATATACAATTAATAATAGCTAAATTTTGGAAGCCTGTACAGAAGAATAGATGAATAGATTAAGAAAATGGGGGGGTATGTGTATACAGCAGAGTACTACTGTGCCATAAGGAAGGAAAAACTTGAACCATGTGTAGGAAAACAGGTGCACCTCAATACCATAATTTTAAGTAAATCAGGAATACAAGCATAAATACTGCATAGTTTCTTTTGTATGAGAAACCCAGTATGAAGTAGACAGATAAAACTTTCTCATGTGGGAAGGGGGTCAAGAGTTGGAGTTGGGGGAGTGAAAGGTGATGAAAAAAGAATTAAGATAGGTTATGTACATATGCCACTCCACAAGGAATGTAATTATATACTGCAAGCATGTACTAAAAAAATGAAAATTGGAAAAAAAATACTTCATATCTGTCGTAACTATTGTTATTTTCATTATTTCAGATAAAACTTTCAATAATTGTGTGGTTTTTAAAATTTTGTCTCGAACTTCCAATGATCCTCCTGCTTCAACCTCCCGAGTACGCCACCATGCCCAGCAATAATTAAGTGCTTTACATTAAATTTGTTTTGGTACATTTTAGGTATACATAATGATCAGTCATCATAGGGAATTTGTACCTGTACATGATCTCTCTTGATATTTTCCCCCTTTCCCTACACTCCCTTCAACCCTCTTTCCCTCCTGAGTTACAAAAGCTTAGTTTCCATTTTTTCCTTTTTTTTTAATATTTTCTTTTCCCTTCCTTCCTTCCTTCCCATTCTCCCACTCCCTAGCTCCTCTTCCCATTTGAACATTTTCTTCCTATTTCACAATGTCTATTATATATTTTGGTTCTTACTTACACTTTTGGTTTCTCACACCAGAGAAACAATGTAATAATAGTTATTTTTTTTAATAGTTACGTTTTTTTAGCTATGATAAAGCATGACTTTTTGTATGAACTGTAATCATAAAATATGGTAAATGTTTGAATTTTTAAAAAAATTATTACAGTAAAAAGATAAAGAATGTGCTATGTAAAAAAGAATAAAAAAATAAAAAGAATGTGCTATAGACCGACCATCTTCCCACTTTCAGACTCTCCTGTGTCATAAGGTGTTCTGTGGTCTGCCCACTGCCATCTTAAAACTCATCTTTCTCACCAGGCTTCTCACCTCCAGTCATGCTGTAGTTCTTTCAGTCTCTTCTTAACTGCTCTTTCCTGTAATAATCTTTTCTTGCTGTGAATAATCTTCTTTTTCTTCTTCCGGCTTTCATTCCAAGTCACCCTTCCTCTCTTGGTTCATATATTACTTCCTTAGAGCCCTTTCCTGGCCTCTAGGGCTTCATTACATCTTGTTTGTTTGTTTCATAATTTTGTACTCCCTGTGGTGTATATTATATAGAATTGAGTACATGTATATAATGTTTACTAACCAAATCAGAGTAACAAACATTTTCATCACTTTACATATTATGTTAGGAAATTCATAGCCTTGGAGTAATTTTGAAATGCATCATAGAAGTAATTCCTGTACAATAGAAAAAGTAGAGCTAATTCTTCTTCATCCATTTTATTTAACTTTATTTAACTTCTTTCTGTCCTTTGTCTTCCCTGTGTTTCTCAGTCTCTAGTGATAGTTTTGTCTTTGGGCTCTCTAGAGAGCACCATTACATCTTTTATGACAGGCCTTTTCAACAGCTTGCCATTCTTATGTTATATAGTTTATCTTTGTTTGTTTTGGTACTGGGAATGGAACTCAGGACCTTGTGCTTGCCAGGCTTGTGCCACTGAGCTATATCCCCCACCCCTTGCCATTCTTAAGTACAACTTGTTACAGCTGAAGTTTTATGTTCATTTGTGATTATTTGGTAAATATAAGCTCTGCAAAGATAAGTACCATGACTGGTCATTCTCGATGTTGTATCGTCTTGAGTGCTGCTTGATAAATCGTATATGCTTATAAATATTTGGTTAGTTGGTTAGTGCGTGGGTCGATAGATGAGTGAACTATGGCTGTTCAACAGAAATATAATGTAAGTTACAAATACAAGCTACGTATATAATTACAGTTTTTCTAGTAGCCACATTTTTTTTCTTTTTTAGTCTTTTTGGAGACAGGATCTTGCTATGCAGTTCTTGCTGGCCTTGAGCTCACTTTGTAGCTGGTCTCAAACTCCTGCCTCAGCCTCCTGAGTGCTGGGATTATGGGCATGCACCACTACACCTGGCTTTTTTTTTTTTGTCTGTAGTAGCCACATTTAAAAATGGTAGAAAAGGTAAGATTAATTTTATTGTATTTTCTTTAACTCAGTATACCCAAAATATTTAATAAATGGTCATAAAAATTACTTCTGAGGCATTTCATATTCTTTGTTTTGTACCAAGACTTCAAAATTTAGTTTTTAAATCAGATGCAGTGGTACATGCTTTTAATTCCCACATATGGGAGGATAATGCTAGAGGATTGCAAGTTTGAGCCCAATCTGGACAATTTAGCAATTTAGGGAGACCCTCTGTCAGAGGGCTGGGGCTGTAGTTCATTGTGAAGGTCCTGCGTTTGATCCCCAGTAAAACACACAAATACAATTTCAGTTTTTATTTTATACTTGCATCTCACTTCAAATTAGTCCCATTTCTGCTGTTCAGTAGCCACACGTGGCTAATGACTACTGAACTGGACAGCTCAAGTTGGTATGTTAAAGCATACTGAAAGAGAACATAAGCTGGGACTGTCCAGATATTCTTTGAGAGTAAAAATTGTTTTGTTAATTCAGTGTTAAGATAAAAGTAGAAGTCAAACCAATAAGAGGGTATGTCAGATCACTGTTAAAGAATTTGAAATGAATGATGAATGCTTATAATTTGCCTTTTTGTATATTTTCCTAAAAGATTTGTATTTAAGGCTTACAAACAAAAAAGAAAACAGATTTTTCAGGAAGATCCTTCACATTTGGAGACTACAGTCAGACTGGATTTGTTAAAACATTTTTGTTAGTAACAATTCAAGTTAGTAACAATTATGATTTGCGTCCTTTTTCATATGTAAAAATGTAGGGGGGAAGTCCTTAAAATGGGTCAAATGGGGAGATTTGAATAGAAATCTGAAGGAGGAAAAGGAATGCACCACACCATTCAAGGAAAGTGAGAATAGCAGTTGTAAAGGCCTTCCAAGTCTCCTTGAGGAGGGCGAGCACGGCTGGAATGAGTAATAGACAGGGTAGAAGACAATTCGGAAAGGTGTTCATGGGACCACATTGTGAGAGCCTGACTTCCTGCTGAGTGAGATGGAAAATTATTATAGCCCAGAGCAAAGGAATGATTTGAGCCTTGTAACTGGATCACTTTGCTGTGTTCAGCGTAGTTTAGAAGTGGCAGGGATGGAAGCAGGGAATTGAAATCAAGTAGTCTTTAAAAGCTGTTGCAAATAATGCAGATAAGAGATGAAGTAGTGGCTTGTGGGGGCTAGGGAGGGGAAGGGGACTAAAGGAATCAAGACAACCACATGTGCCTCCTCCCTAAGGTGAGCGCAAACTTGTAGCACCAATAAACAAGGGAGCAAGTGGCGGCTTGAGCCAGAGCTGGAAGATAGTGGGATTGTGGATTTATTTTTAAGGGAGAGCTGACAAAATTTGCTGACTTACTGATGAATTCTTTATGGAGTGTGAGGGAAATATGGAGTGAGATCATTCAAGTCTAAGCAACAGGTAGTTGCCATTTACAGAGATGTGGAAGCCTGCAGAAGTTTGAGGAGTCAAATCAAAGATTAGTTTTGGATTGTTTTGAGACACCTTACACCTTCAAGAGGTCAGAGAGGCAGCAACTGATGTGTATGTATTACTGTCACATGTGGATGTGAATATGTCGCATGCTGTGTATCTAAATTTGTCTTTTGATCCTTGCATCATTACTGCTTTTTCATCATTCTGGTTTTTTTCCTCCTTAATATGTCTAACCTTTGATTTTAATTTTGGAGATTTTCCTCAACTGTCTGAGATTTGGTTCTCTATAACTGGGGGGTGTAAATAGATTTTAAGCAGCTGGCTTTTAGAGAGTATGGTTGTGAAGGAAGAAACAATTCAGTTGACTAATGTCTTTTTTTTTGACTAATTATATATCATTTTTGGTTTTTTACTTTTTATTTTGAAATAATTGCACATGGAAAGGGAAGAATAATGTAGATAATGTCTGTAATTCCCTGGTTCACCATATTTAACATTACATTTCTTTCTTCATTCTCTTCCTCCTTTACACATACACAAACACATTCTCCCTCTCTGTATCCTTATCCCTATCCCTCTCTCTCTATCTCCCTTTCTCCCCTGGGTCATTTTGATATAGGACCCCCAAATGATAAAATGGAAATATTCTAACTCCCAACTTGTTAGATGTCAAATATGCCAAGTTCATCTTCCCCGAGATTGAAGAATGAATTCTAAGGGGCAACAGAGATTAAGAGTATGAAAACTTTATTGGTAGAGACGGCTCTTGAGAGACAGGAGGGGGCCTGAGTGGGTTGTCAACCAGCCCACTTCTCATAGGAAGTTTTATAAAGCAAAATCATGAGGCGGGTGCAGCATAGGATAAAACTATGACCAACCAATAAAATTATAAGTATAGCTGCTTAGGTGATACTGATTTAATGTGGAAGCAGTTCGTGCAGCAAGTGTACATGACAATAACAAGGACGTTTTTGGGGGAAGAGATGATTCAGGAGGTCCTGATCACCCACCTGGGTGACAGATACCTATTTAGAATACTGATTATAGTATTTTTTTAGCCTTCAGATTGTTTATTCGTTCGGTAGGTATGTAGATCTAATCATTCCATTTTTGTCTTGGGGCCTCTCCTCCAATGAATCTGCCTCCAGCCACATTATCTTTTGCACTGACTCCTTTGTGGACCTAACCTTGTCTGGCTGACTATACTGTTCCTACCTAATTTAGCTGTTTACAATAATTTGAGGGTAGGTTGTATTTATCATGTATCTTTTTCTCTTTTAACAATTAATATAGTTTATAGTGTACTTTTTGCCTTCAGTGCAGAATACAGTCCTACCTGTTAACATTTCTTTAATTAAATCAGAAGCAATTCTTTAGATGCTTTTGTCTAGCATGACGTTGATTTTTTTTTTTTTTTAAACACAAGCCAATTTATATAATATTCATTTGGGCGTATTTGATTTTTTAAAAATTTATAAATTCAGGTTGTACATCCTTGACAATACTACTAAAGTGATATAGTGTACTTCTCAGGATATTCTATCAAATATGCAAACAATATTTGCCTCTAATTTGTGACTTTGATTTCACTCATCCAGTCAAAAGCCCAAGGGACCTTTCAGATTTCTTCCTACGTAGTAGTTTCTCCTTAAAACTAGAATGTAAGCTCTGTAAGAAGATATTTTAAGAACATGTAAAAATTCTATTCCTTATTAGACTTTCCTGTTTTTTTATTCATTTATGATGTCTGTTCCACCCAGGCTTTTCTAGAATGGTTGTATTATGGTTACTTTCCAACACTGCAAGCTCCTTCTACAATTACCAGCTAGCATTCTGTAAGAGGTCCTCTTTTTGTCCCATTTGAAAAGATAGTGCACTTAGCTATTTTTGCATTATTCAGTATATTATAACCCATTACTCTTACTTCTATGCAGTGGTACCTCAGTTCACACACTTAATTTTTTCCATGATTTTGGAAAAGATAGCATGTTTGTGTGGGAAAGATGGCCATACTCATGTTTGTCACCTGATAACGCAGAGTTTGCAAACAAAAGCACAATGTTACCAAATGCTTTTGTTTGCAAACCAAATTGCTTATAAACAAATGCATTCATGAACAGAGGCACCACTATATTTTGATGATCAAACTGTCCCAGATTTGACTGTAAGGAACACTTCAGGCTGGCTCCTTAGTGCTGTGGACATGCCCTCAGACTGCTTTTATTTTTCTCTTGAGTGTTGGGGTGAACCTAGGGCCTTCACACTCAGAAACATCACAGCCTTTTAAATTTTTTTTATTTTGAGACAAGTTCTTCCTAAGTCGGTAAGTTATCTCACCTGGGTTTGAACTTTAATGCCTCAGCCTTCCAGAGTAGTAGGATTATAGGCACATGCCACCATTCCCCACTTGAAGATTTTTCAGGTTCATTTTATGACTTCACTGCACCAAGTCCTGGAATCAGCTATTTCTGTCTGAGCTTTGGTTGCTTTGGAAGAGAATGGCATTAGATTAGGGTGAGAGTGACAGTCTTACTTACTACTCAGTATAAATTTTAAACTGTTTTCCTCAGCTATTCCAGATAGCCCTGAGTTTATGGATTCTGTTGTTTCAACCCATTCAAATAGAGTACCCTTAGTCTTCTCTTGGAAGTGTATTTTGGCTATTTTAGGACCAATACCAAGCCACTCTTTCTTAATTTTAATCGTTTATCTTCTTTGAAGATTCAGAGGAGCTTGGAACTTCACATTACTATTTTTTAAAAAAATTCTTTCTGTATTTCTTTGACATAAATAAGCTTGCTACTTGCCTGTCATTGACCTCCCCAAATGATACTTTGTTCATCTGCTTTCTAACATTTAAGTTTGATTGAATTTTTTTGTTGTTGTCCACTTCTATTTCAAGGCATTTTCTTGTTAGTTAAGGAGTTTTGGTAAGAGGTGAATATATTCTGTCTACTATTTTTATCCACAGGTCCTACATGTTTTTAAAATGAACTTTTTGTCCTTTAACAAAAGTATTTCATATGACTGATAGAAATAATAAACAGATGAAGGCAATTAGCTGTGATCAGGTAATCTTTCAAGTAATTTTTTTCATATATACAAATATATGTATAATATCCATGAAAGAGGTATCTTATTAGATTCCTTTTGGGGGGAATCAATATCTTATTAGACTTTTAATCTTTAAAATGGACCATCATTGAATTTACCCGTGGTATGTATCACTGTGGTCAGGACATGGTGAGGGGGTAAGTGGTAAGGCAGTCATAGAAACTTGAGATACTTTTAGAAATAACCTAGAAATTTTAAATAATATGCTAGATGAGATTTTTGGGTAATGTCTGTCATGGTTTAAGTCAAATAGGATATAGTTTTATGGAAATTCCACTAAGAGAATATAAAGCTTTTCACTTATGATATATTTTCTCAAAATATGAAATGTGTTGCAGACTTGCAGCTTGCCCTATTTTCTGCCTCACCCTGACATAATAGAACAGAAAAAAGCTAAGAGGGAAGCCTGAAAGCAGAGAATCAAAGGAAGATTTGGATGCCAAAGCATTTAGAAGCATTTGTAAAAATAGTTTGCAAAGTAATATAGAGTTTGAAAGAACCAGCTCTCTAAATAAAAAGTCAACATTTGAGGTAAAATAATATTCCAAAATTTATACTTAATCTTTTCCTAGTAGAAAAACTTTTAAAACTATATATAATTATTATATGCCCAAAGGTCATATATCTTTAAATACCACTTTTACAAAAATCAAAGATAAAATGGTTTTTATGGAATATCACAGGAAATCGTGAGGTTTTGTATATTTGGGGGACTTAGAACAAGATAAGATCACTCTGAATTGTTTTATTCTTTCCAATTTTGCCCCTTGTCTGTTCATTATAAAATGCAAATTTCTCCATACTAATGCTGGACAAGGCACCATCTGTGGCTCCAAGAAAAGATATCACATATACAAAAGGGAATATCTAAGTACATTGTATTATCCTGTGTTGTTTAGGGAAGAAAGTTACTGTAGATGAATGTCATTATTGAAATCCTAGGAATTTTGTTCTACTCATAGGTTATCATTTTTTTATTACTTTTTTTTTAAAGACAAAAGAACCCAGAATAACATAGAAACAATACAGAAAATACCAAGTTATAGAGAAGATAGTAGGGAATTGGCACTGGATGCTGTATAACATAGTTATCTTTGTATTTGTTATAACAAAATCAATAAAGGATATACAAATTACAGAGGAGACGATAGGGAACCATCATTGGATGCTGTATTACATAGTGTTGTCTTTGCATTTGTTAACACAAAAACAATAAAGGAAACACCAGATTACAGAGAAAATAGTAGGGGGTTACCACTGGATGTTGTATTACATAATATTATCTTCGTCTTTATTACTCAGTTATATAGATGATGGCTCATTCAATTAATCAATTTTCTCCACTTCACCACCATTGTTCTACCACCCTGTCAGCGGTCTTCCCACTGGTAATAACAGCACTTTTGGTTCATTTATTCCCTCATGCCCTTATTTTGGGCAGAGACTTGGCTGCTTCCAAACATGCTGTATATTACCTGGGTGTACACAAATTACTATGGCACAAAGTAGAGAAGCACTCTTTGGCAATCCCTCACAGCCATCAGGTAGGCAGGGTTACATACTGAACCGCCAGACTCTGTTAGCGCGTCTGCATCTATAGGCTCAGCAAGTCTTCAGGGCCTTCCTGGGGGCCAGGCAAAGCACCTGGCACACCCCAGTGGCCAGGCTGAGCTCCTGGCACGCCCCAGGGGCCAAGTGGAGCTCTGGGGGCGGGACGGGGTGCCTGACATGCCCCAGGAGCTGAGTGGGGCTCTGGGGAGGGGGCGGAGTGCCTGGCACACCCTGGGGGCCGAGTGGAGCTCTGGGGGTGGAGTGGAGCACCTGGCACACCCTGGGGGTTGGGCGAAGCACCTGGCATGCCCCGGGGGCTGAGTGGAGCTCCAGGCACGCCCCGGGGGCTGGGCAGAGCACCTGGCACACCCCAGGGGCCAAGTGGGGCTCTGGGGGTGGGTGGAGCTCCTGGCACACCCCAGGGGCCAGACAGAGTGCCCGGCATGCCCTGGGGGCCGAGTGGGTGAGGGTTATCATTTTGATCACCTAAATACTTTTGTTCTAGTTCTAGTTCCTTAGAGGTATAGTGATTGATATGTTAGCTATGGTAGCAAAGAAGGGGGTTGACTGTTGTTAAGACCTTAAGGAAGTAACAGAGCTAAGCAGTGAATGTTTGGAAGAGAGTGTTCTGGGAAGAGAAAAGAACAAATACAGAAACCATTGTATAAATCAAAGGGGCATAGAGGTTTGCAATGGAGAACTAATGAAAGGCTTTCACCAAGGGTGATATTTGATTTTCCTTTTAACAATCATTTTAACCACCTAACTGTAATAATTAGTGGTAGGACCTAGAACAATAAAAATAACATCAAGATTCTGTGCTCTTCAGTCTCTGTAGAAATAAGATTACATTATCTGAAGCCCCAAGTTAAAAATTGGAATCAAGAAGGTTACTACCCATTATGGTTTAGATCTAGATGTGTCAGGTGGGGCTTTGGGGAGGTGATTAGATCATAGGGTGTGATGCTTATCAGTGAATAGGCCCATTAATGGAGCTTATAACTAGATGTGATGTTGGGAGGCAAAGCCTGGTTGGAGGAGGTGGGTCATTGGAGCTGTTTCCTAAAAGGCTTTATCTACTTCTTTCTCTCTGATGTCTGCTTTCTGCCTGCCATGCCAGGAGCAGTTCTCCTCTGTCATGCCCTATTGCCATGTTGCACTGTTGTGCTGCCTTGGAGCCAGCCAACTACAGGCTGAAACCTGTACAAACTATGAGCCAAAATGAAACTTCCTCAGGGCCCGCGATATAGCGCAGCAGCACAGCCCTGGCCTGGCAAGCACAGCGTCATGAGTTCGATTCCTGGTAAAAAAAAAAAAAAACAAAAACACTTTATTCCTTAGACTTGTTGGAGTCAAGTATTGTGTCTCAGTGATAAGAAAGTAACTAAGACCCTATGTTAACTTCATATCATTAGTATTTTTTATTTTACTTCTAGACAAAAGAATGGAGACATAAACCAGAATAACACAAAAACAATCATGGAAATACATAGAGAAGGTAGTAGGGAATTGGCACTGGATGCTGTATTACATAATGTTATTTTTGCATTTGTTAACACAAAAACAATAAAAGAAATACAAAATTACGGAGAAGATAGTAGGGAATTAGCACTGGATACTAATTATGTATTACATAATATTATCTTCATATTTCTTATTCAGTTATTCCGATGATGGCTTGTTTGATTAATCAATTTTCTCCACCCTCATTCTCCGTTGTTCTCCCACCCAATCAGTCTTCTTCCCTCTGATAATTGTACTTTTTGATTTATCTACTCCTTTGGGCTCTCACATTGGGAAGAGACATAGCTGCTTCAGATGTCACAGCCAGATCACCCTCACATCCTGGCTGCTTCAAATTATGCTGTAACAAACGTGTGCGCACAGATTGCTATGACAGGAGGTAGAAAAGCACCCATCCTCAAAGACAATAGATAGGCAGGGAACCAGGTTCACTATGGTCATGCCCCCATTGACAAGGCCATCAGGCGCCCATTCAAGTCAGCAAGGTTACCCCGTGAACCAGGCTCCACCTCAGTGCAGCACACCCGGGGGCCCAATCGAGTCCTTGGCGTTGCCCCCATGTATCCGTGGGCTCCGCCCCATCGAGGCACTCCCAAGGGCCTGCTCGAGTCCAAGGGGTCGCCGCCGAGTATTGCCGGGCTCCGCCCCATCCCCACACTCCTGGAGGCCCAGTCCTCCAGGTAGCCTAGAGGGAGCCCCCCTCCCCCCTCGGGCTGCTGAGCTCCCTGTCAAGGCCCCTGAGGTCCCCTCATAGGCCACTAGAATCTCCCTACAGGCCTCCTATGACTCTTTGCAGGCAATCCCCACCCAGCTAGAGTACCAGGTCTGCACCCTAGTTCCAGGTCTTCTCCTCCTCTCACGTTTCCATCTCCAGTGCTGCTGCTCCCCACCCCTTACAGCTGGGCATTGGGCACCTTTACGATGCTGGGCACAAGTGATGTGAGTTCTCCCTTACCTGTGCTCAGTGAGGTAGTCCAGGGTGTGTGCTAAGTTACTAGTTCTAGGAGAGAATTGGAGGGTTTTCTCCGATCTTCCGTGTAGAGTATGTTGTTGTCTCTTGAATTCCAGGACTGCTGCTTTTGGTATGATTTATCGCTGTGGGTTCATACAAGGTTCATATATGCAAGCAGTATGAAATCCATCTTGGTGCTGATATTATGGACTCATCCTGTTGCTGTCAGGAACATGTGTTGAGCACACAGGCTGCTAACACTCAAGATAGTTCAGGGTGGGAGCTGAAGCCTGGTAACTCAGCTCCTGCTTTCTGCCTGGTGTTGGAGTGAGAAGGGGATGGTGCCGTGTGATCCACCTCCATATGTAGCTCTCTCTTACTGTTGTGCTCCAGTTCCCATTTGTTCTTTGGCTGGATCCCTGAGAACTGCGGTGGCCCTGGGCTCGCTGCCGCTGCTCTCTGCTGCTCTCTCCTGGTAGTTGCTCACACAGTGGAGAAGTAGGAGGCCATAGATTCCGGGCAGGCCTAGAACTGGGTGTGGTGGGCTGTGTACTGTTTGCTTTGACTCCACCTTGCCTCAGGCAGTGATTAGCAAGGTCACTGCAGAGTGGGCATGCTGCTTTAGTGGCTGTTGTAACTTTCCATCCTCACGCTGACCGCCACTGCCTCTTTTCCAGGCTGCGCCTTCTCTACTCTGGCTTCAGCCCAGCTCTCAGAACTCTGCTCTCCCTGGCCAAGTAGGGAGGCTCCCAAGAGCACGAGCCTCCGAAGCTGAAGCTGCGAGTGCCAGAATGAAGGAGTGGGCCCAGGCTGTGTGTGGAGCAGTGACTCCCTCCTTCTCTTCCTCCTCTTCCTCTAACTGCGCTATGGTGGCCTCCGAGGTTTTCCTCCAGGAGAGGTCTTGTTTGCTCTTTCTGAGGGCTTCAATTCTCATTTCAGATCCTTCCTGGGTTCAAGGGACCCACTTCTCTCCTTCTTGTCTTTCTCATGTTGCTATATTCCAGTGTCTGGGTGGTGATCCTCTGGGAGGATCTTTCTCTGCTGCTTACCTGGTCGCCATCTTCCCTTATGTTAACTTTAATATACGTACAACTTTAAATGTTTTATTTTTCCCTGTGTTGGTTTTTAGGTTATATATTTAAATAATCCCTAAGATGGTGTCTTGGTTACTTTTCTCTTGTTGCTGAGACAAAACACCCAACGCCCAAAATGAAGGAAGGAAAGGTTTATTTAGCTTACAGTCTGTGGAGGTTTCAGTCCATACTTGACCGGTTCTAAGGCAGAGTGGCACATGGCAGAGGGCAAGGTTCATGGCAGCAGAGCACAGCAAAGCAACCAGCAAAGGGGGCAAATGGCAGGCAAGCAGCCTCTTTCTCTTCCTTACCTTGTGAACAGCCTAACCCCACCCAGGGGGCATGTACCTCTCACACAATCTCCATGCTCCTCTTCCACAGGCTCAAGTTGTATACAAAGTAAGCACCCTGGCTTCCTGCTGAATCACTCAGCCAAATCTCCAGACTCCCCAAGTTGACACAATGTATCAACCATAACAGATGGACTTAAACAGATGTTTTAGAGAAGGTTGTACTCTTTCAGAGCTAAATTACAAGAATTTTAAAACTCTGATTTTTATATTCCTTTCAAAAAATTACTAGTTATGTGTATGTGTGTATGTGACATACGTGTCCACAGTATTTTTATGTATATGAATATGAATTACATAAAACCTTTGTTTTTGCTGTTCATACATGTTCAAAATATCTTGTATAATTCTATATATAAAATGTATATGAACACACTTAATCTTCCAAGACAGTCCAGTAAAATAAGGGTTATTACTCCTACTTTCATAGGTAAGGAAATGAGACGTTAGAGGTTAATTTGCCTAGACAGTCACGAGAGGCCATATTCTGGATCTGCAGAGGCTGAAAATTAGTAAGTAGAATAGAGTTAATAGAAATGGAAATAGAACAGAGTAACTCTTTGTATGGCTGTACTCCAGCTAGTTTAGGAAGGGCTTGATGGGAAATTGGTATCTGGTAGAAGAAAAGCAGCTGACAGTATACCCCGAAATAGACACAGGCATCTAAAAGAACAGACCTATGTCAAGTACAGGAAAAGAGAACTATGGGTGGTACAATTTTCAAAGAATATGTTTCTCACCTGTTTTGTGAAAGTACCTTAGGAGCCCTTTGGTGAGAGTGGCAAAGATCTTTAAGCAGAAAGAGAGCTAGTAAGGGTTCCTATTTCTTTCCCCCATTCACTTGAAAGTCTCCTTTTTTCTTTTCATTTTTTTATGAAGTGATTATTGTCCAGGATCATATACTTAGAAAAGACAGAAAAGCCTTCAGAAGAAAATGACTTGTAATTACAACACAAGGATAACCACTTCTTAGAGTTTAGTTAAACTTACTATTTTTTACTTTAAAAACTTTTAAGCTTAGTAGGAGGCAGAGGCATGAGAATTGCAGATTGGAGGTATAGGCATTTGAGATCAGTTCTTTTCCTTCAGCATAATTTCCTTGGGATACACCAAATTGTTGAGTGTATCAATAATTTGTTTTACTCCTGAATAATATTCTGTGTGTAATCACCATTTAACCATTCACAAGTTGAAGGAATTTGGATTCTTTCCAGTTGCTGGCTGTGGTGAATAAAGCTGTTATGAACATTTGTGTGGACATTAGTTTTCTGAATTTTAGTTTTAGCATTCAGTAAACATATAATTGTTCAATGTCAGTCACTGCTTAGTAATAGGATGTGGTGTACAAAACGGTCTGTCGTGGCCCTGAATCAAGGCCAGCAGTTTTCTGTAGCTGTTGGTTTCAAGCAGGAGCCTAAAGTGGTATCTTTCTATGGTCTGTTGACCATTTCAGAACTTTAGAAATGTAATGGTCAATTCATTAGAAAGTAACAAATAACTAAATAAATTTTACGAGAGGACTTCAAGATGGCGACCAGGTAGGCAGCAGAGAGAGAACCTCCTGGAGGAATGCCACTCAGACAAAGGAATATAGGAATACAGCAACATGTGAAGGACAGAAGGGAAAGAGGTGGGTATCCTGAACTCAGGAAGGATCTAAAATGGGAATTGAAGCCCTCAGAAAGACTAAGCAAAACCTCTGCTGGAGGAAAGGATCGGAGATCCGCCATGGCGCAGTCGGAGCTCCGGAGAGGAAAAGGAGGGTCACTGCTCCAAGCACACCCATGGCCCGCGCCCTTGTTCCAGCATTCGCAGCTTCAGCTTCGGAGGCCCACACTCACTGAAGCCTCCCGACTCAGCCAGGGGAGAGCGGAGTTCCGAGAGCTGGTCCAGGGCTGGAGAGAGGAGGGCGCAGCCAGGAGGGGAGGCAGTGGCAGTCGGGAGCAGTTGTCAAACCCAGTGTGAGAATGAGAGGTTGTGACATAGAGCTACTGGGGCAGAGTCCCCACCCTGTGGCAACCTTCCTAATCAGTGCCTGGAGAGAATCAATGCAACTAGTACACAGCCTACCACGCCCGGCTCTGCACCTGCCTGGAGGTGGTGGCCCCCTGCCTCTCCACTGGGTGAGCAGCTACCAGCAGAGAACAGCGGGGAATCTCAGTGGTGAGCCGCGGCGGCTCCCAGGGATCCAGCTGAGGAGCAGACGGAGGCTCCAGCACTGCAACGGGAGGGAGATGCAGATGGAGGTGGATTGTGTGGCTCCACACCCTTCTCACTCCAACATCAGGCAGGAAGCACGAGCTGGGTTGTCAGAACTCAGCTCCCACCCTGAACTCTCTCTGGGAGCAGTTTGAGTCTCGGTGACTTGAGCAAGCACCGCCTGTTCCTGGCAACAATGGGACGAATCCACGGTCTTCAGGACTCACCCCAAACTATTAATGTGAGCACCAAGAGGGTCTCCTTACAGCTTGCACATATGAACCTTGCATGAACCCATAGCAACAAATTAGATGAAAAGCAGCAGACTGGGAGTCTGAAAAACAACAACATACTCTATGCAGCAGACCTGAGAAAATCCTCCAACTCTATTCTAGAACTAAT
>PVLD010029696.1:0-17724 GCA_004027595.1 Dinomys branickii
AGATTATTTCTGATCTGGTGTCTTCTATGGCTTGATGGAGTTGTTCCTTTACTTCAGTTGCTATCATTTCAGAGATTTCAGGTGTATCACCTCCAAGCTCTTCTGTGTTGATGTCTCCTGCACTTTTTCTGGGTGGGGTGGAGGTCTGAGATTGTATTTTTCTCCTTTATTTTGGTCATTTTCAAAGATATGGAGGTTCCCTGGATCCCAGCCTCAATTCCTTGATGGTATGAGAGTGGTGGGGCAAGGACCTGAAGGTCCCTGGTGCTCATTGTGGATCCTGCAATGGTGTCGGGTGGAGGGTTGCAGTTGCCTATGCTCTCAAAGCTATCTGGGGCTCAGTTGGCTGCCATGCCAGTGGGAGAGGGCTGGGTGCAGTCACCAAGGTTTCCAAAGCTGTCTGGGGTTCAGCTTGGCTCCCATGTGGCATTCTGAAAGCTGTTTGATGCTCGGCTCTGCATCTGCAAGGGTGCAGATGTGGGTGGACTGTGGTCACCTAGTTTCCTGAAGCTGTCTGGGCCTGGCTTCCACCAAGGTGTGGGGCTGGATGGGTTGTGATCACCAAAGCTCCTGTCTGAGACCGAGCCCTGTTCCCACTGTGGTGGGTGAGAGATGAGGGTGCAGTCACTGATGCTGTTGAATCTATCTGGCATTCAGCTCAGCTCCTGTGAGGATGTGAGGGGGATATTGCTCAGATAGTGACCTTGTTTCTGGATAGGCTGACTCCCAAAGAGGAATTTCAGGACATCTCTCTCGGGGACCCCTCAGGGTTCTCTGACACAATGACCATGGAGGAGCCAAGTGCACTGTCACATTTTTTCACATACAACAGTCTGCATTTATTCATGTACAAAAGTCTCCATTTATGTACAAAAACCTACCCTCATTCAAACAGTCACGTCATCTGCAACAGAGTAACATAGTAACATCTTAAACCCTAAGTTCCAGCCTGAATTTCTTGCAGCTCCATTTCTGTAAACCATTGGCCCCAAGCGCTCATGTCCAGCAGGAGAGCTCTCCTTACATGTGTGCTTCTCATCCATGCCTCCTGCTTGAAGTACATTGGAAACAGCTGTCAGTGATTTTATCCCACAAACTCCTCACCCGAGGCTTGCAGGGTGGGGTTCACAAAGTTCCCATTAAAGCAAGTGTCACTTGAAGATTTATGAGACAGGAATGGCAACAAAAACGATGATAGCTAAGAGTGAAGGTCCATACAGAAGCGACAAAAAATTGCACGATTTCAGAAACCAAAATTCAGAAAGCCTCCCTCTATTTCATAAGCATGCAGTAAGCACATCTGTTACCACACAAGAGGTATGGAAATGTGAAGATTCATCTTAGACCAGCCATGTACATTATCAGGAGTTCACATTATTCATGCGTTAGGTCAGTGCTCTGACCGGCCATTCAGCAATAAATCACAAAAACACCTGTTTACATAGGTGTTTACCTCTTGTCCAAAGGAGCATGCTTGAATACTTACAAATACTTAATCAAAATATATATTCTCATTTAAATATGTCAGTAATGTTATTTGTCCATTATTATTTTATAATTCAATACATTTATTATTTATTTATATGTTAATATTTTACAACTCAATACATTCACTGTGTGTTGTAATGAACACAATAAATGCACCCATCTGGCAGGTGATCTTAACTGGGGCTTCTTTCTGGGGTAGGACTTGTTTTTGGGATAGGCCTTACATTATACATGCATCCTGAAGAATCATGCTAGGGCTTATTTTCCAGTTAGGTCTTATTTTTGGGGAAATATGTTATGTATCATAAACCAGGTACAAGATGTTCTACATTCACAGAGGTATGATGCAGTCCTACCTCTGTCACAACAGAGGATACAACGTAAAAGGCGTCATTTCTGAACTGATTCTACTTTCCTAGCAGAGAGCCCAAAGGCTGATGTGACACAGTTCTGCAAAGACGTGCACTGTGTTAGGTAGGATTTCCTTTTGGTAGCAGTATTCGCTCTCCATGAACATTAGCTAAAAGCTGTTTGTAAAAAAGCCTGGGGAAAATAAAAAAGACAGCACCGAAACGAAATAAAACACAAACTGTGTTCATGCAAAGATAACAGAGTGCCTGTCCTAGGGCTTTTAATACCTCCACTTACCTATGCTGAGTCAGTCATCAATCGCTGCCTAGGTCTTCCTCGCCTAGCACAGGTTTCCACCGAGGATACTGCTTGTTGATTTCTGTGGAGGCGAGTTGTTGATTTCCTCTATCTGTCTACCTGTCTGTCTCTCCAGAGCAGTATTCTGCTTTATGATCCTACTCTCAGACAGATCAAAAGAGTTGTTGATTTTCATCTTGTTCAGCTTTTGATGTATTACATCGGAGTGACAACTTCCGAGGTCCTTATATGCTGGATCAACAACTAAAAGTCTGCAATCACTTTTTTTTTATAGTCCTAAACTGGAAGCATTCCAAATATTTGTTGCTAGCTTAATGAGTACTTAAATTATAGTGTATATATATATATATATATATAGTGGAATTCATAGTGAAGTTAAATGATTAACTGGATTTATGTGATTTAAAACAGTTGTACTACCAAAACAGTGAACATAAAGCAGATGCAGAATGCTACAAACAAAATGTCATCATCTGTGTTTTATGGTACATATGTGTTTAAGTACAAAAATATAACAGAAGGGTGTATTCCAGCTTCAGGGGAGCTATTTCTTCAGAGAATGCAGGAAACAAGGAAATCAGTGAGGAATAAAACAAAGACTTCAACTGTATGCATAGTGTTTTATTTCTGAAGATGAACAAACACTTAAAAGAAAATATAGCAAAATTTTAACACTTATTAATATGCTGTGGGGCCTCAGGAAAGCCAGTTAACTTCCATGTGCTTTGGTATAGTAGCATCTGGATAAAATTAACTAATATATCTATATGCATATCATGTACACACATAGTTTAAAATTTCATGGTAAAAAGGCAAAGAGAATTAATTCTGAAATAATGAAATATTTAAAGATTTTGAATGAGCTTGAAAAATATTAGGTTATTACTGTAACAAGTTCTACAATATCCAGCTAAACGTAGAACATGTCTATATGTATTAGCATGCCTTCCTCCAGCCGCCATTTTATTTGAAAAAATTCCAGGAATAATTTTTTGTGTGTGATCAATTGATCAAGGATAGAATAGAAAAACAAATTAGTTTTATTTGTTCCAGTCAGAGTTATCTGGGTTCTACACATTTTTCCAGTGAACACATTTTTGTTAAGCCTTTTTAAAATTTTTATCTCCATATTTTAATAACTCACAAGAGACTCCTTTTGTGTGTCCCTAGATTGAATTAGAAATCTTTTTAGAATCCTAGTGGAATTTGCTACTGTTTCTGTTCATTAATGACATGCGAGAGAACAACGGGAGAGCTTTCAGTGGGGACAACAGAGGGGCTGCAGGGCTCCTGGAATAGGCTTCTGGTCCACCCTGACTCTCCTGTCTGCTACTGTGGTTTCTGATCAGACTGACACCCAGCTCATGGTTTTTAAATCACAAGTGTCTTCCTGGCATATCAGCTTGCTGTGACCTTGCTTGAGAGTGGTTTGAAAAACACAGTGCTTTTGAATGACGTGGAAAATACCTTCGGTTTAGGAAAACGCTTGTTTTGTGCTTGGTTGTCAGCGAGGCTCAGACTATTAGAGGGGATGAAGTCCTCTGGGCATCATCTTTCTAGCTGTAAGTGAAAAGAAATCCGCACCGCCATATGAGCTATGAAAGCCTCAGCTTGAAGCCTGAAATTTCTATTGTGTAATAGCACGTCTCTGGGACACGCAGTCCGCGGCTGAAAGGTTCAGATGGCTTCTGTAACTATGTAAGGAAAAAGTAGGTCTCTTGGAATCTAAATGGAGGGAAACTGTTGAAGCAGGAATTGCTCTGTGAACTCAACTCCGGAATTAATGTAAGGATAGGGTTATTGTAGCAATTCTGGGGCAGGGTTTGGGATAAATCAGAACATTGCCCTCTGGGTCAAAATTCTCCATGACTAAGTGAAACAACCCACGCAGTCTCAGGTGTACTTTGCAGAACAAGATGCTCACGGCCACGTCGGAATTTACACAGGTGAATGTGTACTCAGAAACCCATCGCATCTCCTTTAGCTAATGCTGCTACTGAACGAAGTTTTCCTTATATAAATGAAATTTAATCAAGCATAATAGTTTGATATTTTACATGAATTTGCATTCTTGAATAAGTACACCCCGTGCATTTTTACTTTTCTTGATTCATCCATTACTATTAATAATTAATTATGAAGTTTTTATTTCTCTGTAATGCTTTGCTTTTATTCCCTCCCCCTCCTCCATTACTAAAGCACCACTTATTCCAGGAAATCAGAAAACACAAAGGAGAAAACAATGGCCGAGGCCCTTTCCTCTGTTGTGTAAATATTTGCAAACATACTCATATGTACACCCTCTTAAGCAGCCAGGAACATGTATCTTTTTGTGATCTGTATTTTTCTCTTAGTAATTTACCATAAACGCCTTTTAAAAATATCAGCAGATTAGTACCAAAAGCATCATTCAGGATACCTACCTGCCACTCTGCTGTTAGGGATGTTTCACAGTGTATTCCAATGTTGTTGGACAACTAGATCATGTTCAACATTCCTGTGTTACAAACAATGTGGTGCTGAATACATATGTGTTGGTAGGTACATGTGTATACATGTATATATATATTTTAAATTAGTTCCTTTTAGTAAACTGTTAAATGTGAAATTTGTAGTTCTAATAGCACCACAGTTTTGAGGACTTGGATATGTTCTGTCAGACATTAACTCACTGAGTCAGGTACTACCATGTTCCTTGCTATCATTAAGTTTGCCTCTAACTAAGCTTTGTTTAGTAATATTTTACCTCAAATGTGTTATTGATATAGGGGAAATGAACCCCCAGTCTGCTAGATGTCCAGTAGGAGTTCATATTCTCTAAAATTGAAGAATGAATTTTAGGAGCAACTGAGGTTAAGAACAGAACATATGTATTGGAGGAAAGAAAGCTTCTGTCTGAGAGACAGAAAGGGTCCCAAGTGGGTTGCCAAGGACTCTGGCTTTTCTAGGGGTCCGAGGTTGGGAAAAATGGGAAATCACAAAGTGGGCATAAGGTGGGACAAAACTATGGTCAACCAATAAGATTGCAAGCATAATTGCTCAGGTAAAATTGATTAAATCCAGGTCAAATGGAGGAGCAAGTCACATAGTAAGTGGGCATGAATACAGTACTGGGGCTTCTCCTGTAGGGGGTTGGGTTAGTGACTCTTCCTGGCTTTCTCAACGTGATAGAGACCTATTTAGAATATCAATCCCTGATGTTTACCCTTAGGAAGAATGTGAGAGCATTTGTTTCACCTTTTGTCTTGAGATCTGGCCCACGTGGAAGGTGTCTGTCTCCCCTGCAGTTGCAGAGTATCTCATCATGTACACTGGCTCCTTTGAGGGCCTGGCTCTGTCTGAATGCCTACAATATTTCTATCTAACTCAGCTGTCTATAACATTATTATTAGAAAATCCACAAAACCTAAAACATGAAAATTACCTTTTTGTTATTTTGCCCTACTAAGGATCAAACCCAAGGGTACTCTATGACTGAGCTATACCCATAGGCACTTTTATTTTTATTTTGAGACAAACTTTCATTAAGTTGCCCAAACTGGCTTTGAATCCTCTTGCCTTGCTCCGGTAGTAGCAGGGATTTGAGGCATGTGCTACCCCCTCAAATATGTTAAAATTATCCTAATGAAACCAAAAGGATTTTTGTGCCCAGATTCTGCAACTCATTTTGGACACCCAAGAGTTTTTCAGAGCCCTTTACACATATATGCAGGTTCACAGGGACTAAGACTGGCTGAGCTCTGGACTCCAAGGGCGAGGTAGTGAGCACTGTTCTGTAGCCGGATCCTTTTAGAGGATAGAAGAGAAGGACATCCTCCAAGTTCCCCATCTGAACTGTACATTGCTTAAAACTTTCTATAAAATTATTTCTTCTTGAAAGGTAAAGTAAAGGTCAATTGCTCTTAGATTCTTCACAGGTGTTTTAAATGAAATACTGTGATGATGTCCTTTTGAATCAATATTTGGTATCCATGTAATCAATAAATTGAAGGCTAACTGGTGACTGTAATGATTTAAAATGTGTCATGATTCTTAAATAATATGGCATCTGGATTTAAGAAGGTTTTGTTTCTAACAGTAGTTGAGTTTGGCTCAGCTTAGTAAGGTTATAATCAAATAAACATGATTAATTAAGTGAGTACTTACCAGGGGCCTCCTCCACAATTTGGATTGTGGGAGGAGGTAAGATAAGGGAAGGGGTTTTGAGTCTCTGTAGCTAAGGTTACAATGGAAGCAAAGTGAGCAGTCAACATCTTCTGGCTGCCAGGTGCTGGCACATCACATTGGTCAATATTTGACCTTCAATCCCAGGCTACCCCTGCTCTGATAGTTTCACATTTCTGCTACTTAGATTGATGACTTTAAAGATTATTGACTCTAGCCCATTGTCTAATCTATATTTGCCATCAGGGCTCAGTACCTAAATATACATAAATATAGTTGAAATAAAGTTTTCATGAAAAATGTTCCTCATTACTCCAGGTTACACATGGCTAGTTTCTATTTCATTGTAATTTGTTGCATTTTATTTAAGAAATGTAGTGTATCTCCCCAAAGTGACTTTATTGCTCATTAATGTGTCATGAGCTTCAGTTGAAAAACACTGATTTAGAGGACCCTTATGATCAAACTTCTTCCTCTGATGCTCCCTTGAAATTGAGGCTGGCGCTGGGCCCAGCCTAAGCCAGTCAGGGTCTAGCAATTATTAATACCCCATTTTTATCAGCCATTCGGCTTGATGAAAGAATGCCCAGACAGAAACTATTTTGACCCTGGGTCACAAATGGGAAAAGGAGATGATGTATAATTAATGTTACATCTTTCTTTGCTCATAAAGATATGCTTATTAGTTTACTTTCTACTGTAAGGTGATTAGTATAAAAAGTGGTCAATTTGACATCCAGGTAAGACAGTAAAAGAAAATCCTTTGCATTACTGCGATGGAGAAGAGAAAGTTAGTCCAAGAAGAGAAAGAGAAGAAGGACCCTAGGAATCAAGAGAAAGGTGAACTTGTTGGTGTGGTGGCACACACCTGTAATCCCAGCACTCAGGAGGCTGAGGCAGGAGGATTGTTGTGAGTTCGAGGCCAGCCTCAGCTATGAAGTGAGCTCATAGCCAGCCTGAACTACATAGTGAGACCCTGTCTCAAATAGATTAAAAAAAAAAAAAAGGAAAACGGTGATGGGAAAGCTAAACAGCACGGAAAGGCAGAAAGACAGACACAGAGAAAAGCAGAAAGCAGTCTGCAAGTCTGCAACACCGGCCTCAGCTCCCCGCGGAGAGGGGAAGCTGACTGCAAGCACAGGAAAGCCTGGTGGGGGCCTGCGGTGTCACCGATGGGAACAGACTGGTTGCCCTACTGGCAGGGGAAACTCACAGCTAGGCAAGCTGCAAATCCAGCGCGAAGAGTTGGTCCGGAGGCGAGCCCGCCTGCATCACGGGCTAGCTTTGGAGAAGTAATTCAATGTGGTGTCTTTACCAGGATTCTTTTCAGGGATCCTCTCCAGGTTCTTGGTGTCCTGAACTAAGAATTGGACAAGACACGTGACAACAGGTAACGAGGTTTCACGTCTATCGGAGGTAGGAGAAGAGCACACTTCGCAGAGCGAGAGTGGGCTGCTGAGAGTGGTCACGGTGGCTGCGAGGCTGAGGCTGATGGCGGGTCTTCTGTGTCTCTCATTGTGAGGCCTGATGTCAGACCTAGGCGCTCCTACCAAAAACCTGCTTGGTTTCACACCGAAAGAAATGGAGACTGTATTTTCTCACTGTTCCCAGGTTCAGGGCTTGCAAACTGTTCTGTGCATGTGTCCTGGGTCTCTGTGATTGACGGGGCTTGCTCACTTGTCTGACAAGTTTGTCCTACACTAATTCCCTCCGAGGCATGCTCCATGACTCAGAGTACTGTAGCTAGGAGCCCTCTTGAGAGAGAACTTTATTTTATGAAAAAATAAAATTTCATAACAAAATAAGAGAAGAATCATAGTTAATATGCTGTGTAACATTGTCTTCAAAGTAGTTACTCAGAGTATAAGATATAAGCCAAGAAGGTCCTTACAGAAATGAAATAGAGAGTAACACCAAACTTTCTTTCAAATGAGCTAAGATAAACTGGTAATATAAATGGAACAAATTAGAATATATATTGAATTATTTTTCAAACAATGGAATATACAATTTGGGGAAGTATTTGAACTTCCCCCTATGTCCTGTTTCTCTCTCTTCTGTTTTGCACCTTTGTATACACACACACACACACACACACACACACTGCATTATTCACATAAGAGACAGTAGTGATGCTTGAGTTTGTGTGTCTGACTTGCTTCATTTAACATTATGTTTCCAAGTGTTATGGTTGATATATTGTGTCAACTTGGGGAATCTGGAGGTTTAACTGAGTGATTCAGCAGGAAGCCAGAGTGCTTACTTTGTACACATCCTGAGCCTGTGGAAAAGGAAGGCATGGAGATTGTGTGAGAGCTACACGCCCCCTGGGTGGAGGTAGGCTGTTTACAATGTAAGGGAAGAGAAGAGGCTGCTTGCAGCCGTTCCTCCCTTTTGCTCTGGTGGTTTTTTGCTGTGCTCTGCTGCCATGAACAGTTTGCCCTCTGCCATGTGCCACTCTGCCTCTGAAGTAGCCGGGTATGGACTGAAACCTCCACAAACTGTAAGCTAAATAAACCTTTCCTTCCTTCATTTTGGGTGTTGGGTATTTTGTCTCAGCAACGAAAGAAAAGTAACCAAGACACCAAGTTATGTCCATTTACCTATAAATACCTTGTGTATAAATTCCACATTTTCCTTATGCATTCATTGGTTGATGAACAAATATGCTGTTTCCAAGTTTAGCTATTATGTATTGTGCTTCTATAAACATGGGTATGCATGTATCCTTGTGATAAGTTGCTTTTAACATTTTGGGAAGATACCTAGGAGGGGAATAACTGGGTCAAATGAAATTTCTATTTTTAGTTTTTGGAGGAAGCTCCACATTGATTTTTGTAGTGGTTTTATTAGTTATATTCCCAGCAACAATATGGAAGAGTTCCTTTCCTGCCACATCCTCAACGGTGTTTGTTAAGATTAGATTTTTTGGTGATAGCCATTTTTTCTAGGGTAAGATGGTATCTCAGTGTAGTTTCAGTTTGCATTTCTCTGATGACCACTGATGATGAGTGTTGTTTTATGTATGCAGTGGCCATTTATCCTTCTATACCTGAGAAGTGTCTATTTATTTTAGTGACCCATATTTTGATTGGGTCATTTATTTTTGAGGGGGGGCAGGCTAATTTCTTAAAGTTCTTTATATATTCTTGATATTCATCTGCTGTTCATGGAATACCTGGCAATCTTTTTTCCTATTCTATCTATTTTCTCTTCACTCTGTTGGTTGTTGCTTTAGCTGTACAGAAGCTTTTTAATTTGATGTGATCCCACTGATTGAGTCTCTGTATTATTTCTTGTGCCATTAGGGCTCTGTTCAGAAAGTCCTTGCCTATACTTATGTATTCAAGAGTTGTACCTATTTATCTCCTAATAGTTTAAGCATTTCTGTTTTAACATGTAGATTTTTATCAATTTTGATTTTAGTTTAGTACATGGTGAGATATATGGGTCTAGACTCAATATCCAGTTTTCTGAGCACCATTTATTTAAAAGGCTATTTTCCCTGCAGTGTATGCTTTTGAATCTTTTGTTTGAGATTGAATGGCTATAGGCCTGAGCTTCTTCTGTCCTGTTCTATTGATCCACAGGCTGTTTTTGAGCCAGTTTCATGCTGTTTTAATTACTGTAGCTTTATAGTATAACTTTAAGTCTGGGCTTGTGATGCTACTTGTCTTGTTTTTGTTACCCTGGATTTCTTTTGTTATTCTGGACCTATTTTGATTCCATATAAATTTTAAGATTGTGTTCTCTAGGTTTGTGAGAAATGACATTGGTATTCTGATTGGGATTGTATTAAATCTGTAAATCAGTTTTGGAAATATAAACATTTTGATTATGTTCATTCTGCCTTCCAGGAAAAGTGGCTATCTTGCCATGTCTTATGCCCTTCTTGATTTCCTTTTTAAAAGTGATATAATTTTCACTGTAGAGGTAGATGGTAGATGTAATTTTCACTTTCTTATTAGGTTAATATCTATTTAATTTTTTTGATGCTATTGTGAATGGTATTGCTTTTCTAATTGCTTTTTCAATGAATTCATTATTAGTGTATAGGAATGGTGTTGATTTATGTGTGTTTATTTTGTATCCTGCTATACTGTTGAAATTGGTTGTCAATTCTAGGAGACTTTTGGTGGAATTTTTTGGGTCTTGAAAGCAAAGGAGTTTGACAGCTGCAAATGACATTTTAACTTTGTTTTTTCCTATACACATTCATTTTATTCCTTTTTTTTTGTGTGTGATTGCTCTAGCTAATATTTTGAGTACTTAGATGGGAATGGTGATAATAGACATTTTCATTTAGTTCCTGATTTTGTGGGGAGACTTTCAGTTTTACACTTTTTACTATGATGATGGCAGTCATTTAATCATAGATAGCTTTTATTGTAAGATGAACACCTTCTCTCCTTATTTTCTTCAGATTTTTAAAAATCGTGAATGGATGTTGGATTTTGTCCAAGTCTTTTTCTGCAGCTATTGAGATGATCATGTGACATTTGTCCTTTCTTCTGTGTATGTGATGAGTTACATTTATTGATTTGTGTATGTTGAACCATCCTTGCACTTCCTGGATGGAGCCTGCTTGGTCGAGGTATATGATCGTTTTGATGAGCTATTGAATTGTTTGCTAGTATCTTGTGAGGGCTTTTTTTTTTTTTTTTCCATCTATGTTCTTTAGGGAAATTGGCCTGTTGTTCTCTTTTTTGGTTGGATCCTTGTCTGGTTTTGGGATTAGGATAATGTTACCTTTGGAAAATAATTTTGGACATACTCCTTCCCTTTTAATTTCATTTAAATTTGAAGGTCATTGGTGTCAGGGCTTCCCTGAGATTCTTGTAGAATTTGACTGTGGATCCATCAGGTCCTTGGATTTTCTTAGTTGGTAGTCTTTTTAAATTACTACATTAGGCTTATGGTTTGCTTTCCTGATGGATTGTTCAAGCTTTTTATGACTTCTTGTTTCAGTTTTAGTATTTTGTATATTTCTGGAAATCTCTCTATTTCTCCAGAATGCTCTAATATTTTAGCATATAAGTTTGTACAGTAGTTACTAATAATTATCTAGATTTTGGTAGTATCTATTGTGAGTTCAGCTTTTCCCTAGTTGCATTAATTTGTGTCTTTTCTTTCATTTTATGATAAGATCAGCTAAAGGTTTGTCTGTTTTATTTATTCTTTCAAAGAACCCACTCTTCAGTTCATTGATTTTTTTTTTTTTTTTAGTCTTCATTTCATTCATTTTTTTCTCTGATCTTTATAACTTCCTTTCCTAAAGAAGCTCTGGGTTTGGATTGTTCTTGTTTTTCTGAGAACTTGAGATGCAGCATTAGGTTATATACTTGGGTCATTTTATAGTTCTGATGTGTTCATTCACTGCTATAAATTTCCCTTGTAGGGCTGCTTTCCTTGTATCCTATAAGTTCTGGCATGTGGTAGTGGCTTTATCTTTTAATTCTAGAAATTATCTTATTTCTTCTTATTTTCATGTTCATGCCAGCCACTACTGCATTTCCTGGTCCATGTTAGTAACTTCAGTAACAGTGGCACCAAATATCAACTGGATATTGTCAAACCATAGGAACAGCTCAGGAAAGCTCTTTACCAAAACAAAGATGACTCTGATTTTAATGAATATAATAAATGCGCCCCTTACATTGACCTGGAGTAATTCAGAGCACTGGCTTCTTTCCAATATTGGTTGAACTGTCAGAGCTTAAACATAACATCTGCCTTCTTGTTCAGAACTACTATCTCTAATGATTGCTTCCACTCACCCTGTCCTCCCACCACAGAATTCAGGCCCATGATCTTCCTGGTCTGAGTTCAGGTCTCCCCGGGGGTCCCAGGAGATCTCTATTTAGCTCCCACTCTCCCAAGACTATCTCCCCAGGTTTCCTTTCGCTTAGTCTTCTCTTTGTGAAAAGGTGTCACTTCAGTCATGAAGCAGGACTCTTCCCTTGGGTGTTGGTCTCTTCTTCAGTCAGGCTGGTCTGTGGTCAAATCTGTTGTCCTGTGCTTTGGAGAACCTAGGAACCCAGGGACAGGACGGGCTAGATGGGCACTTCGCTGTTCCTCCAGTGTCTGGCATGAGTCCCCAGTGGGCCATTGGCACTGGCCCAGTGGGTCTTTTCATGTAATAAAAATTTTTAAATTTAAATATTCACTGTATTTTTCCTGTAAATATTTTTTATTGGTACACACCTATAGTGCAAAATGATTGTATTCACAGTGTGGCTGTGGTACATGCACATAATGCATCTTAGTTCTGTTTTGATCATCTTTTCATCCCCCTCCCCCCCATCTCTTGGAGGTATGTATCTGTAGCCCAGGATTCCCTTCCTTGTAGGGACTCAGTGCATCTACACAGCCCTTCACAAGCCCACTTTCATGTCCTTTCCTTCCCCTCCCTGTTTCTCTTGGCTCCTTTCCCATATGCCAAAACTATCTCAGCGTTTCCTACTCTTTATCCTTTATGTTGCACTTTACTTATGTACTGGGACTCTCCAATAACAGAAACGATGCAATATTTGTGCTTGGGGGATCTGATTTAATTCACTGAACACTATGGTCTGAAAGCACATCCGTGTTCCTGTACGTAGGTCACGTTTATCCTTTTCTGCAGCAGAGCAGTGCCCATTGTTGCATAAATGCCACATTTTCTTTACCCATTCATCTGTAGGTAGACATTTATGCTACTCCCATATGAATTTTGCTGCCATAATTATGGGTATGAGTTTTGACATCCAGTTTTTCCCATTATCATTTGTTAAAGAGGCTGTCTTTCCTACAGAAAATATATTTGACCCCTTTGTCAGAGATAAGATAGCTGAGTGTTCTTGGAGTTGTTTCTCTGTTCTGTATTCTGTTCCATTGATCTACACGTGAGGTTGCCCCCACAAAGAAGATAATTATTTTTTTACCATTCTAGCTTTGTAGGATAACTCGAAGACCAGGGTTTTGTAGGTTCCATAATGTTCCATAGGCTCTGTAATGTTGTACAGGTATTTTTGTTTAATTTTAAGAACTAACAGGACTCATTGATTATTGAAGAGAGTATTATTTAGTCTCTATGTGCTTGCATATTTTCTGTGGTTTCTTTTGCCATCAATTTCTAGTTTCATTCCAGTATGATTTGATATGATGTGTGACATGACTTTGATTTTTTGTATTTATTTATGTATGCCTCCTTGGCTAGTATATGGTCTGTTTTGGAGAGTATCCCATGTGCTGCTGAGAAGATAGTTTGCTATTGTTGTGTTTTTCTGAAAAAGTACCCTAGCATTGTTAATGTCACAAATGTAATCTGGTTGATGACTTGCAGAAATAACCCACTAATGGCAAGAATTTTGCAACCCCAGTGATATCAACCAAATCAGTTCCAGTATTATCACCTGAAAGAAACTGGATACTGACATACCATAAGAACCAATGATACACCACCCTTATCCCTAGAGAAGGAATCCAGAATTATAGTGTGAACATCCAAGACAACCCAGGCATTGACCCACAGCTAATATGTACAAATGAGAAAGCTATATGTCTGCTATTATTAGAAAAGAATTCAGTAATAACTTTATAGAGTCAGCTATCTATAGACCATTAAAGCTTTACAGTAATACTATGAAAGATATATGAGGTTAGGAACAGGGGACTGCAAGAAGAAAAATTTAAAACTTTAAACCACACAATATGAAAAGGAGGAGAGAGAAGAGGAGCAAAGAATTCTACTGGGTAACAGAAAAAAAAGTGATGCCAAATAGATGATTAAAAAGGGAGGAAAATGAGATTAAATGGAGAACAGAAATGAGAAAAAATTAAAGGGAGGAAAAGTTAAAAGGGAGGAGAGGAAAAGAAGAATGGGGAAAAGAAAAAGGTTAAAAAAAACCACGACAAAGCAAAACTCCTCAAACCTCAATAAATTAATGTGGAAGAAAAAGAAACCACTCATACTCATACCAAAAAAAAAAAAAAAAAGGAAAAAAGAAACAGTGAAAAGACATTTTTGCTGATATTTTACAATTATTTTGTACTTCAACTCAGCCTCTCTTTGGTGGTGCATTCTGGGTCTGAGAATTGGCTCAAGTCTGGAAATGGGCAAGAGATCATGACTTTCCTTTGGGAGGTCTGCTTTCAGGCTCCGCCCCTCCGCCACTCACGGTCGCCATTGTTTCTGCACGTTAAGGATCACCCTTGCTGCCTGTCCAGTCACCTTCCCCAGGAGCGCTGTACTTTATTTGCCGTCTCCCCTCATTCCTGCAAATCGGGCCACCTGGCTTTGCTGTTGGTGAGGGTAGTTACGTTTGCCTAGCACCTGAGAGCGAAACTGGGGATTCTGCTCACTCTCACGACAACTCGCGAGCACCCTTCTGCGGGCCAGTGACAGAGCTCTCATTGGCTCTGGCGCCAGGAAGACAGCATTAATCAGTACACTGCCTGCATTCAAGTCTCTCCCTTCCGGTTTATTTTTTTGGTACCAGGGATCACATTCAGGACCTTGCACTTGCCAGGCAGGTGCTTGTGCCGCTGAGCTATACCCCTGATCTATTTTTGAAGGCTCAAACTATAACACTGAGTTGAGCCAAATTAAATACCATCCTTTTCTGCAGGTTTTAAAAATACCAAATATGAGAGAGTGCGCTGTGAATTTGCACAAACGGAATGAATCGAAAGTCTATTTCACCGTTTTGTCAGGCTGCACTTATACTGCCAAAGTGGCATCGGCTGCACCCTTCAAGTTTGCCGGAATTATAGGTGAAACAGATGTGTGTCATTTTAATTGCAATCCTCTTATTGTTAATATAATTTCGTATGTTTATGTTATTTGTATTTTTTAATCAACTGTGTGTTATCATTGTTCTACTTTTAAAAATGAGCTCTTAGTCTTTTTCTAACTGATTTGTAAGTTCTTCACATATTATGGAAATTAGCTCTTTGCCTGGTATTGGTAGAAATATTTTTTTCTTGTCATTTGACTTTGGAAACTGTTTAAAAGTTTTCTCTACTTTTGTATTTTCTTTTCTTTCTCCTTCCCTCTTCTCTTTCTAGCCCGCGCTATGGCAGTAGGTTTCTAATAATAACATGCTGACTTTCATGTCCGTTCCTGTTGTTTTCTCCTTACAAAGAAAATAATTTTTTAAAAGCAACGTGTGAATATTTCAGCACTTCATTGTTTTGCATTGGTCTTAAAGGAAGATCTTCAAAGGATTTCTAATGGGTTTCTGCTGTGCTCCCTGCCCTGCCTGCTTCTGTTGCTTGGTTTCCAGCCGATTATTGTATTTGGACGTTTTCCCTCCTCCGACGTGCCAGCCCCGCCCCCTATACGTGCACCATCGCCTGTCCATCCCCCCCATTCCTCTATAAATTTGCCTGGACAGTTTGATTTTTTCCTTAGGTCTTAGCTTAAGTGGCACTTCAGCTCGCACAGTGTTTCTGTCCCCCGTATTAGGTTCTCTGTTCATGGCCTTACTGCATCCTGTAATAATCTTTGTGGCCTCCAACCCAGCCACACAGAATACACAACGAACCGTTTGTTTAGAGATCTGTGTGTGCTGCTAACGTCGAAACTGCTATCACGAATTCTCTCTCTCTCCTCCTGGTATTTAACAAAGGGCCTGACATATATGAAATACACAGAAAATAACTGTTAAAACCATTGGTTGAAGGAAGGAATAGCTGAGGTTTGAGAGTTAGGCAACAGACCAATGAGGAAGACTCAAGCAATATGTTGATGGATTTATTCTGTACAGAAGGAAGAGTCCCTGAGACATCTTATAACAAGGGGGCATTTGTCGTTTGTTCTATTCTTCCCACTCTGCCAAAATGTGGGATTTGGAATCAATAACTATTTCTTGAATATTTTTATATGATCAGGAATCTACAGTGGTACATAGTAGGATATCTTTAATTCTTAATTTAAACAAGGGCCTCTCTCATTGGTTGTGGAACTTCAGTTAGAAGATGAATCTCTATATTTGACTTTTAGTTTACTTTTAGCATTATTCTTATATGAGACTTTTCATTTCTTCCCAATATTCTCCCAATGAAGTAATAATTCCAGGTGTCTCTGAGACATCTCATATTTTATGAAATGGGTTGACATCACAGTGTTAGGGAACCATGGAAATTAATAATGTTATACTCAGTGCTATTTTTGTCAAGGAAAGAAAACATGTCAATATCAGGTCTTGAAAGTCAACTTGTCTTACATTTTTTCAGCTAAAAGTTATTAGATAAAGATCTAATAATAAACATGAGAATTATAGCAAAATAATAAACAGGGTGCTGTCTGTGCTTCTCTACAGTGACTCGGAAATTTTTGTTTTAATACTAGTAGGCCTTACCTTCATTTATGGAATGCTTTTCATTTTCAAATTGCATGACCCAAATTAAGTAATTAATCCTCATATTAAGCCCTGCATGGTAGATAAGAATTATCTTCATTTTACAGATTAAGCCAAATGTACCATAGTCCAAGTGATTAATGCTTTGAAATTTCCAGTACCAAATGGTCTATGTTCCTCTGGAAGCATGTGGAAACCCAAATTTACATAGTAATTATGTGTCCAGCTGTGCTGAGGAAGCAAGTGGCAGGCCCAGATAATCTTAGAAAAAGAAAGACAGAAAGATATGGGTGAAGTACAGAAAGAAGAAAGCAGTTTCTAAAATCCTTGTTGAATGGTAATATTATTATTCATATATAGTGATTCTGTCCTCAGAAGTCCTTTTATGCTGAGAACAAAAACAAAGACCTTGGCAAACGTGGTTAATGTGCAGAATCAATCCAGTGAAATGGAGGAATTTGTATCCTGACAAATGAAAGAGAAGCCATACTGAAGGTAACGGTGATGTACGGCCTACTTCCTTATCGGTTACTTCATAAATTCTGGTATTGGGCTGCACTCTGCTTACTATTAATATGCTGTCTGTGTGAGGAAAATTTGTGTAAGGAGAATTTGTGTTTAAAAGGGCAACTCTGAAATGTTAATAAGAATGTAATTCTGCAGCCTTACATTGCGGAAGGACTCTGACAAACACACCGTTACTGTTTTGGATAAAACCAGTGTATTTCTTTTTTCATGGCAGAAGGACAAGTCACAATTATCAGTGAAAAAAGGAGCAAAAATCATCTATCATCTATCTGTCTATTGATCTATCATCTATGTATCTATGTATCTATCTATCTAATTTAATGGCATGCCACAGTGTTCCACTGTGTTTTGAAGAACAACCAACCCTGTGCATGAATAGAAAACATGGGTGGTTGGAATTTCACTTCGGTGAGAGTAGCTTCTTCAGTACTGCCTGACATTATGCATAAGTGCAAGGAATAACACTGTTTAGAAATCCAGGGTCTTCTACTTCTAATAACATGGTTAGATCCCCCCCCCCCCGTACCAGGGA
>PVLD010029697.1:0-17720 GCA_004027595.1 Dinomys branickii
GCTTGCCTGGCAAGCACAAGGTCCTGAGTTCGATCCCTAGTACCGCAAAAAAAAAAAAAAAAAAAACACCAAAAAAACCAAAAAACTAAAATGTGAAAATAAACTCATCACTTCTCTATGCAAACCCTCGTAAACCCTGCAGAGACTTGATCAGTTCACTTGGAATAAAACCCACGACCCACGCCTGATGTGGTGTCTCCTGTGCTTGGCTGGCTCAGTCCCCAGGGTCCTTGTGATTCTCAGAACACCCTGGGGGCTCTTGCCCCAGGGCCTTGGCACTGGCTGTCTCTCCTGCCTGGAGTGTGCACTGCCCAGGTGTATGTGTAGCTGACAGGCTAACCCGGCCCCATTTTTTTCTGTACTGAGAATTGAACTCATGACCTTGTACTTGCCAGGCAAGTGCTGTGCCACTGAGCTACGTCCCCAGCACCCCGGGCCCCAAGTTAGTGCTGTCCTTAGCACACATCTCTGCCACAGTGCTTCCCATTTTCTGTGGTGCTAGTGATGAGCTCCGGGCCTTGGGCACACAAGGCAGCACTCTGACCTGGAACCACTTACCACCCGCTAACATAGCACACTCACCCTCTTTACCTGAGAGACAGGAGGCAGCCCAAAGGCAGGGATCTTTAGTCACTGATGCATCGGTGCACATTAACCCATTCTGTTCTTTTCTTTTTTTGCGGGACTGGGGATTGAACTCAGGACCTTATGCTTGCCAGGCAGGTGCTTATGCCACTGAGCTATATCCCCGGCCCCTTTCCACACAATTCTAGAATTCCACACAATTCTAAACATTGCTACCAGGCCTTCACTTTTAGGTGCTGAGGCACACTTAGCATCACTGTGCAATCCTAAACATGCAGTACATCTCTCAGGGAAATCCTTTCTTGCCCCCTTTGGTATACTCACACACACACACATTCCCTCTCTACTTCCGAATATGCCCCGAGGATTGGCTCAGGGCCAAATGGGTGAATGCACCATTGTCAAATCTAGCCCAAAACAAACCTGGTAATAAATAAAGTACAAAGAAGCAAAATGGTATGTAATAAAACAAATCCAAGAACCCAGAACTAAGGCAGGAAAAAAAGGTATTTCACCAACATGTAGGTAAACTCTTCTAGACAGTATGAGATTGCTACATAGCAAATACCTAAAAGAAAGGGATTAATATTTTATTTTACTTTATATTTTTAAGAGAGGAGGTCTTGCTATGTTGCCCAAACTCCTGGGCTCAAGCGATCCTCTTGATTCAGCCTCCTGAGTAGTTGAGACTACAGACATGTTCTACCATGCCTGGTCAACGAGGCAATTTCTTCTTTCTAAATAGGAAGTCACAGTGAATAATCACTGCTTGATCATTGAAATTGGGATTCCCTGAGCTGACACTGGTTTTCAAGATGCTCCTGCCTGGAATCAGACATCACTTCATCTCTGTGTGCTTCTTCTGCAAGCACTGTGCGTACTAGGAGAACTCAGGGTCTCTCAGTTGTTTCATGGATGTGACGGCCAGGATCGTTTACTTCTGAAGCAGCGCAGTGCAGCCCTGAAGTGGGTGACACTCTTGGGTCCAGACCCAATGTTGCTGCCTATGAAAAATGTGACCTTGAATTAGTTACTTTGCCAGGTGAGGTGGCGCACACCTGTAATCCCAGCACTTGGGACGCTGAGGCAGGAGGATCCTTGAGAGCTCGAGATCAACCGGGCCTACAAAGTGAGCTCAAGGCCAACCTGAACTGCATAGTGAGACCCTGTCTCAAAAAGACCAAAAAAAAAAAAAAAAAAAAAAAGAATTAGTTCCTTCACCTTGTTATGCCTCAGTTTTTTCACCTGTAAAATAGGGAGAAGTCTCTCTGACTGGGCTGTGGATAAAGATAATCCATACAGGGCACTTAGCACAACAAAAGGCAACTGAAATGCTCAATAAAAGTTATTATATGTCTTTTAGTGTCTAATACAGAAGTTAACCGGGGAAAAATTTTAAATGCAAGTCTGGATGATGTACGTCCTTGTTACCTCCTGCTTCTCTCACACGGATCAGTCTGCACTCGCTAATGTCAGGTTGGTGTTAACTTCCACCTGCTTCTCTTCTCTGCTATGAAACGGTGAGCTTCTCCAGGTTAGGGGCAGTGCTGTCTGTTTCTGGACCTGGCTGTCTGTACACACGGGGTGCTTTTACATGCTTCTTACTTACATACTGCACAACTATTGGTTCCACGTAAGTAACTGTTTTTTTTTTTTTTTAATTGTCTTTTTGAGACAGGGTCTTGCTATGCACTTCAGGCTGGCTTTGCGCCCACTTTGTAGTCCAGGCTGGTTTTGAACTCACAAGGATCCTCCTGCCTCAGCCTTCCAAGTGCTGGGATTACAGGCGTGCCCCAACATGCCTGGTCTGTTCTTCTGTATCCTACAACCTGGGCACTTTCTGTCATTCTGAGATAATGTCACACTTCCCCAGGCCACCCCCCTCAGCCCTGACACTTTCTGCTCCTCCTGCCAGCTCGACATAGAAACTTTATTTTCAGTAGTTGTGTAAAGCGCGGTGAAAACTGAACTAGAGAAAACAGCAGTGGTGCCAGTCCTGATCTTGCCTCAGTGTCACCAAACTGTAACCAAGGGGAACCAGATGTCAAGGACTGTCAAACAACTCGACCGTTGCAAAGGGGAAAATGGCCTACAAACCAAATTAATCCCACATGTGTAGTCACAACCTGCCTTCCACAGGATTTGGTGGGGCAGGGCAGAGAACTGGTAAGATATTTAATAAATGTTAATTCTATAGATACTAATTCTGACTTTTTCTTTTTTTTTTTTAGTTTTCTGAGACTGGCCCTTAGTACGTAGTTCAGGAACTCACTACTCACAGCTATCCTCCTGCCTCAGCCTTCCCAGTGATGGAATGATAGGTATGTGCCACTAATTCCAGCTTTTTACATGCTTGGCCTTGACTTATTAGAATTATAGGGCACAACAATCTAAAAGCATGGTGAGATTTTTAATCATCAAAGACATAAGGCCGCCGGAAGTATAGCTCCATGGTTCTATGCAGCCCTGGGACTGTTTGGGATCCAGGACTGCCAGAGGCCAGCTGTGACCTTGGACAAGACACCAAAATCGAGGTAAGCATAAGGGAGGCAACGGCACCCACCCCACAGGGTTGATGCTTAATACAAGTGGCGCTGGTGATGGCATCTGGCATGCGGTCACCTCTCAGCTTGTATGATTACGTCTGTATCACTCCACGCTGCATGTCCACGCTGAAGCTGCTACTGAAACCGCTTCTCCCCAGCAGCTCAAGACTGCTTGCCCTCCTCCCCGCTCCTGTTCCTCATGTGCAAGTGGGGACAGGACCCTGGTCCCCAGGCCTCCACGACCCTGCCCAACCCGCTCACACGTGCCCATCGCTCTTGATGCCCACTGCCCTAGCTCAGGCCAAAGGCTGCTCTCGCGCCAGGCTGAGAAAGCGCCCACCTCTCTTCTCATCTGCACAGCCGTCCCTCGCGTGGCTCTACACTGGTCAGCTGCGGAGAGTGGCCTGCTCCCCTCACACATCCTGGACCCAGCTCGCTGGGCCCAGGCTCCATGCTCCTTCCTCCCTGATTTCCTCCACGTGCTCTGCCTGCATCTCCATTGTCCCCACAGCCCCACCCAGCCCCACTGCTGCCCCCGTGTGCTTCTCTTTGCCTGCCCTGCCCCCTTAGCCTGCAGGCCTGCTCCTTGCTGTCTTCCCAGGCCTAGAAGAGGCTCTGCTTAAAATAAGTCTGAAGTGCTGCACAGCAGCCAGTGAACTGAAGACGATGGACTAATACATTTAGGAAAGATTTTCAAACGGGGTTTATAAAATAGGCACTTAGCCATGGGCAGTGGCATATGCCTGTAACTCCAGCACTTGAGAGGCTGAGGCAGGAGGATCAGCATGGATTGAATGTGTCATTTGAGAGGCTGAGGCAGGAGGATCAGCATGGATTGAATGTGTCATTTAGGTCTCTCTCTCTCTCTCTCTCTCTCTCTCTCTCTCTCTCTCTCTCTCTCTCTCTCACACACACACACACACACACACACACACACACACACACCCACCCCCAGGATGCCAACTTTTAGGAGTCAATAAATTAAATATTGGTTCCTAAAACTTCCTGGGCACTAAGTGGTAAATATAAAGGCTAATCTGATTCAGACCGGTACCCTGTGACTATCACAGGGCAGGGTGCTCATGATCCCCCCAGACTCACATACTGAAGCCCTGGACCTTGACAGGATGGTATATGAAGATGGGCCTCTGGGATACTCAGGTCTCAAGGGTGACTCTCATAACATGACTCATGGTCTTGTGAGAAGAGACACACAAGGACACAGCAAGGTGGACCCCATAAGCCGGGAAGATGCCTTCTCAAAAGACCAGCCACGCTGTTCCCCAGCCTTGGACTTCAGCCTCTGGAACTGTGAAACTAATTTCTATCGGTTAGCCACCAGGACTATGCTATTTCATTATGGTAGTCTGAGCTAAGAAAGAACCTTTCAGGAAGAAGTGAAGTTAAAATGCAGTTGTTAAGATGGGCTCTCACACAACAGTACTGGTCTCCTTAGGAGAGGTAAGGATACGGACTACGGGGACTACGGGGCCACACAGTGAGAAGCTGCCATCTGCAGGCCACAGGGGTAGGCCCTAAGAGGCAGCAAATCTATGGACACCACGTTCTGAGACTTGCAGCCTTCAGAACAGTAAGAAGGCCTCAACTAGGTGCTTGGCTAGTTATTATATAGTTAAAACTTCAAGTCAGTGATGCAAAGTGAAAGTGATGTACTTGTGTCTCCTCCTCTGAAAACACGTCTGGAAAATATCACTCACCAAGAGCCCATGAAGAGAAATCACATCACCTGCTGTTTTCTCCCAATATTCCATAAATTCACACATGAGATAAGTCACTTTCTCTATCAATATCTGTTACAGTTTAAAAATGAACTGTTTCCAAGGCCTGAGGTACGGAGGACTTGATCCCCACAGGGTGGGGCCTGGGGAGGTGACCGGATTGAGAGGGTGCTGGCTCGTGGATGGATTCATCTTTGCATGAGTTCAGAGCCAAATGGGCTGTTAGGAGGTGGGACCCAGCTGGGGAAGGAGATCCCTGGGGGCTGCCTCGCAAGGTAAGCCCCGTCCTTGCCCCTTCCTTGCTCTCTGTGTCCTGGCTGCCATGAGCTGAGCAGCTTCCCCACTGCTATGGCCTTCTGCTGTGATGCTTCTGCCTCTCTACAGGCCTAAAGGCAATGGAGCCGGCTGGCCATGGACTGACACCTCTGAACCTGTAAGCCCAAATCAACCTTTGCTCCTATAAGCCATGTGTGTCAGCTTGAAGGCGAGCAGCTGCAGAAGGTGAACAGTCTCCAAAAGAATAAAGCAATCTTACCCAATCCTTCCAGCTCTTGAACCACTTCTTTCCAAATGGGCTCGATGTGGATGCAGCTGAAGCACCAGTCCGAGGTGATCTTAATGAGGTAGGGCTTCTTGAAGCTGTCCGGAACCACTTCGTTCACGTAGTGGGAAAAGTGTAGCAAGTACTTTTCATCAATGGAGTCCCGTCGCTCAGAATGGAAAGGAAAGTGAAAAAAAGATTCATCGAAATAGAAATTTTCATGGAAATGGCGGAAGCGATACTCTCGCTGCTGCTGCTGGTAACCCTGGCTCTCCCCAGCTTCACCATACTGGTCATAATGGGATCTCTTTTCTTCATTGGAAAGAATCTACAAGGAGGAAAAAGTGTAAGAAATCTAAAAAACTAGAAAAAAGTTTCACGCAGAGGAATTTTGTCAGCAAACTAGAAAGACATATAAAGAAAATAAATGTAAAGAATAGGATGTGATTAGGTATTTCTGTCTTTTTTTGGAGTGGGGGGCTACCAGGAATCAAACTCAGGACCTTGCGCTTGCCAGGCTGGTGCTTGTGCCACTGAGCTATGTACCTGGCCTCTCTTTCTTTTTGTGGCATTGGAGATTGAACTTTGCACTGAGCTACACCCCCAGCCTTTGTTTTATTTTTTATTTTGAGACAGTCACTAAATTGCCCAGGCTGGGCTTGAACTTGCAATATTTTGGCCTCAGCCTCCCAGAAAGTGGAGGTTACAGGCATGTGCCACTATTCCCACCTGTGATCATACATTCTAAACGCAGTGGCTCAGTATATCGGAAACCCTTCTTCTAATGGAAACATTAAAGAAAACTACAGATCCAAGTACTTTAGTTCTTTAGTTCATCCCATCCGTGTTGGCATTAAAGATTTGAAACTATCTCAGTAAGCACTTCAGTAAAGCAAATAAAACAACACACATTGTTGGTAGGCTCAATAATAAGAACACTGAATTAGTTGTACAATATGAGTTGGAATCACCTAGACCAAGGTGTGGAGATATGTGAATACCAGCTACAGAACTGAGCCTAGGGTCTTGTGTGTTAGCTGATTCTGCTTTACTTGAAAATAGCTTTGAGGTATAAGGGTCAAGAGTTCATGTAGGATGATGAATTAACCTATAATCTACGTAATGTTTGGTGAAGTGCATCCCCTAACAAATCAGGAAGCCAGGGACTCCTGTTATGCATATTCCAGACCAAGGGACTTAAGCTGACCATGTTGGAAAATTATCCAAGAGTTGTCTTTCAGTGTTTTTGCAACTTTGTGTCATTCTAAGAAATAAAGGCAACTTGGCATGTGATTCTTTAACAAAAGTTTCTAAAAAGGTAATACAAATCTATTCTGAGGAATCTTATAATTCTAATTAAAGTTTTTGAGATAGTCCGGCTGGGCATGGTGGCACACAACTGTAATCTCAGCTACTCAGAGGGATGAGGTAGGAGGATTCTAAATTCAAGGTCCATCTAGCAACTCAGTGAGGATTTGTCTCAAAATCAAAAATGAAAAGGGCTGGGGATGTAGCTCAGTGATGGAATAGCCCTGGATTCAATCCCAGGGCTGGGGTGGGGAGGGGGACCGGGCCAGGATGGGACGGGACGGGACACGCACTTGATGTGGCCAGCTACATTCTCTCTACAGTCCTTTGGAAACTGGGTCAGGGCCTGGGAACATGTACTTCCTGGGAGGATGTTCCAGAGATGATCACCAGAGGAGGCACATATTATTAAGAGCTAAAGGATGCACCCCAGGGTCTGCCCCAGTACCTCGTAAGCCTTGCTGATCTGGATGAACTTGTCTGCTGCCCCAGGATCTCTGTTTTTGTCAGGATGCCTAAAAACACAGATGCACAGTCGGTGAGAGAGGATTTTATTTTTCACACGTGGTCACTTCACATCCTCATACACACAGTTCAGGACATTAGAGGCAAAGGGGTCACTGTGTTAGGACAGTTGCCTGAAATAAACAGCTGAAGTAACGGATGGCTTCACAAGACTACTGTAAATGAGACTTTGAAACATCCTCCTCCTGGAACACTCCAGTTGGGTACATTTTTAAAGCACCAGGGTGCAGTCCAACAGCGTTTCACTGTGTGCGTGTTTTCATGCTTCTCCTCAACACTGCATAAAGGGGCTTGGGCTGAGTCCCTTAGCTACAGAATCAGGGCTTTTCTCAGATGCCAGCATTTCCTCCCCATGTTAGAGTGAACCTGATGCTGGTGTTTCTTTGGATAACATGGGCCAGCACGAGAAGCAGTTTTTACGGTGCACAGTGAAACTGCTTAGTTATAGCCAGGTTTCAAGCAGTATACTGCTTCTGACCTTCAAATCAGAGTACTGCATTATTCATTACTACTCTGCCGGTCGTACCTTTTAGCTCTAAATGGATAATAGTTTCAAGGCCACATTTGTTTTGTTATTTTGAGACAGGGGCTCACTATGGAGTCCAGGCTGGCCTTCAAATCAGTATGGAGCCCAGGCTGGCCTCAAATTCGTGCAATCCTCTTGCCTCAGCCTCCCAAGTGTTGGGATTACATGCATGTGCCACCATGTCTGGCTTTAAGGCCACATATTTGAGATGATAAAAAAAAAAATCCTAAAGTGCATGCAGTTAATTTAATTAACAGCAGAACTAATCTTCAACACTGGCTGTTATCTACAGGTGGCAGTTAACTGTCTTGAGGTTAACATAATAATGTTAACATTATTATGTTAACATAACAATGTTAACATTATTATGTTAACATAACATCACATAATAATATGTTATTCTGCAATCCTTTTGTGTTTATTCTTATTTCAGTTTTTGGGATTTTAAAATCTGGGAAAAGACTCAGATTACTTTCTTGCAGCCCTTTAAGACCTAAGTCAGTGTTTTGTATAGATTTTCTTTCAACATTTACCTTGTTAAAAGATTCTGTATGACAAGAGTTCTTTATGTAATCAGTTTTGCTTACGTCTATTTAAGTTCCCCTAGCAACAGGTTTTGGGAAGAAAAACAACTCTCAGGGAAGCAAAGGACCATTAAAAACACACCAAGTACATTGGAACAGGAAAGAAATGATAATTTGACTGGCCTGTTCTAGGAGGAATATGTTTGAATGAACTAAACCGCATATTCCAATTGCTCTAGAACCGAGGAGACGTTACATGGTTCACTGCTGAATTTGGACATCAGTTCCTTAACCATCTAATCCTTGCGCTGAGTATTAGTGGGGAACAATCCTGGCTACGCGTAACAAAAACAGTATGGTTTGAGGAAACGAGATGGTGATTACAAAGCATGTTTCTGGATGACAAAAAAAAGGTGTTCTCAATACTCAGACTGAAGACTCACAGCTCAGTGTATAAAAGGATGCAGCTAACCAATGACTTAGCACAGAGAACTGGAGTAGAAAGAACCTCACAGGCAGCTGGGTAGGAAACAGGAGTCCTGCAGCAGGGGCGGCCGAGGCTCCAGAACCAAGGAATATACAAGACGGTCTAGCTTGTAAGGCACACTTTCCTAATGTGGGAAGATACCGCAAGCCGGAAGACATTTAGAACAGGGTACATTCGGCCCTAGGAAAGTGTCCCCTAATAATATGTGACTATGAAATTATTTCACAAACAGCCACCTTTATATTTCAAAGTGGAGAGAACACTGTGTATGGTTATCCATTGGCTGCCAGTGACCTCTAAAGGAATAGAAACAAGACAGAAAAAGAAATATAGCAAAGGATAGGACAGCTTACTGCGTGGTTCACTGAACCATGCAATATCAATCTGCTTTTCTCGGGGTAGGAGTTATTTTGCTAATAAGGATGACAAACGAAAAGTATGTAGGGTAAAACTTAACTCTAGGGAGAGAAATAATTTTCCTAAGAGAAAACAGTAATTTCAAATGGTTTTACCAAGGATAGGAAAATCATTACAAAGTCTAAAGAACACTTAGTAAAATATAATCCAACAATTAACCACATCTCCCTGCTACAGCTCATTCTGAAAAGTCAAACTGCAAAACGCTGCTATTTTTCAATGTATATGAAACCATCATGAAATGAAACTGAAACCAGCCCAGGTGATAAAACATTTCCACAGTCAAAACAACAAGGAACAACAGTATAGCAGAAATATAAAGGTAAAATAAAACTTCAGACTTTTACTAGACGATACTCTATACATTTTGATGGTGATGAATGGCTCATATAGAGGCTCTAATTAAGGAAGAGAATGACTTGTTTCATTAATATCGTAACACCCTTTTCAGCTCTGGAAGACAGAAAAGTCAAAGCAGTACATTTCAACAGAACCCATATCCTTAGGCTGTCATTTCTGCTCTGAAACTATTGTCAAAGGCTATATCCTCTCCAAAAGAATGTTCTTTTTGCCGGACATGATGGTACATGAGTATAATTCCGGCACTCGGGAGGCTGAGGCAGAAGGATCGCTAGGAGTTCAAGGCCAGTCTGGGTTACATAGTGAGTTTAAGGCCAGCTTGAACTACATAGTGAGACTCTGTCTCATAAAAAGAAATGTTGCTGCTTATGGATTAACTACAGATATATATGTATTTTGCTTTTTTTTTTTTTAAATGTACGTGGTGCTGAGGATTGAACTCAGGACCTTGTGCATGTAATGCAAGAGCTCTACCACTGAGCCACACCCCCAGCCCGTGTACTTTGCTTCTAACATAAAGAACCAAGAGTTTGAAATGCTAGTGAAAGCAAGTTTGGTGTAGAATCCCTGCAAAGAGGCCACACATAGTCAGAGGTTGTCTTTTTACCATACAATTCGGGATTCCTCATGGTATGAATGTTGTCTAAGATATGTATTCAAAATATTGTATCTTAAGCTACTTTTTACCTTTGCTATAATTAGTTTAACCCTAAAATGTATCTGCTTACTAAAGAAGACAAGGGCCAGAAGAGCCAGGCACAGTGCCATTATCTGCATGTGGTTGCTTTCTGCTCTCGGTCAGCTCCCTCCCACACAAATGCTGACCCCCATACTTACTCTTGCCCAGATGGGCAACTGATGAAAAACTAAACAACAAACTAAGTGTCCACACAGGACGTCAAATCATGGAACTCAGAAGTGATACAGATTTGCCAACTCTGAGTCTCAATTTTCTCATCTGTAAGGCAGGTTCAGCCATCTCTTCCTTTATAGGCTAATGACAAGGCTTCAGTGGATCACACACATAGAACTCAGAGGCTGGGGCTGGGTGTGGTTGCACATGCCTGTAATCCCAGCACTCGGGAGGCAGGAGGATTGCTCCAAGTTCGAGACCAGCCTGGGATACAAAGTGAGCTCAAGGCCAGCCTGACCTGCAGTGGGGGTACCTATCTCAAACTTTCTTTCACTGCCTACGGGTGGTTCAGCTAGCTGGCCACCACTGTTCTCCTCTCCTCCCTTCTCTTCTTTTGCCCCCTCCAGCTATACAATCTAACAGTTTTGCTTCTTTGGCATAGCCAGAACTTCGGTGGGAAAAACGAATCCATGTGTCCAAAATAAGTTTTTGATTTACTGCTTTCCTGCTAATTGCTAGGCTGCCAACTAATAGATAAAATGATAATTTTACAAGATTTCCTTAAATAATAATATGCTTGGTTCCTGAGTATTCTTCCTTCCTTCCTTCCTTCCTTCCTTCCTTCCTCCCTCCCTCCCTCCCTCCCTCCTTCCTTCCTTCCTTCTTTCTTTCTTTCTTTCTTTTTTTTCTTTTTCGAGACAGGGTATCACTATGCAGTTCAGGTTGGCTTTGAGCTCACTTTGTAGCCCAAGCTGGTTTTGAACTCGCAATCATCCTCCTGCCTCAGCTTCCCAAAGTATTCTTTTTTAATTGAGGGGGAAAAAGCTCTTTTTTAAAACTTTTTCTTTGCTGTACTGGAGATATAGGGCCTCCTTCATGCTAGACAAGGGCTCTCCCACTAAGCTGGGCCACTACCCCTTTGTATTTCTGGACAGGGTCTCACTAAATTTCCCAGGCTGGTCTTGAACTTGTGATCCTACTGCTACAGGCTGTGGTGTAGCCAGCATTATGAGTGTGTGCCACTATCCTTGACTTAAACTTTTTTTTTTTTTTTTGAGACATAGTTTTGCTACGTAGCCCAGGGAAGCCTTAAACTTGCAGCAATCCTCCCATCTCAGCCACTTGAGTGCTGGGATTAAACTGTTTTTTAAAAGCTTAACAATTAAAAATCAATAATTTAGAATTGGGATATAGCTCATTGGTATAGCACTTTTCTAACAGCACAAAAGGCCTGGGGTTTGATCTCTCACATCTCTCTCTCTCTCTCTCTCTCTCTCTCTCTCTCTCTCTCTCTCTCTTTCTCTCTCTCTCTCTCACACACACACACACACACACACACACACACACACACACCAAGGATGAATAATGTTCCCCTTAGCAATTAAACTTGAAGAGTTTCTCTTTGAATACTATAGCCTGGGAAGTCAAGCTTATTCATTGCTGGTTACATGGTTTAAAAAAAAAAAAAAAGTTCCTTCTTGGCCAGGCATGGTACCTCACGCCTGTAATCCCAGCACTTGGGAGCCTGAAGCAGGAGGATCACTGCGAGTTTGAGGCCAGGCTGGGCTGCAAAGTGAGCTCAAGACCAGCCTGAACTGCAGTGTGAGACCCTGTCTCAAAAAGACAAAAGAAAAACAACAAGTTCCTTCTTACTTCAGTTTAACATTAAAAATGCTAACAGTATCTATGGTAATTCTTGAAGCGACAGTATTCCTAAAAGGAAGTTTTGTAGTAAACATAGGCTTTGGCTCTTATCCCCAAGAATTACACTACATGAACACAAGTTCTACATATTCTAGACATATAAGTAGGAACACAGAAACAGAGAGAAAAGACAATTAAAAGCTGATCATAATTTAGGCTTTATATTCCTGCTTACACTGCTTAGCTTGTATTAAATTTCCATTTCTTTATTTCACCTACCATTCCCGGGCGAGCTTCTTATAAGCCTTTTTAATATCAGCCTGACTGGCTGTTCGGCTGACCCCTAGGACTCTGTATGGGTCAAAATCCAACGCAGACAGAATTTGCAGGATCAGAACCAGAACTATCAAGAATTGCCAGGAAATGCTCAACTTTTTCACTTCCATCTCTCTTCCTTTCCAGAGCTGAAATGATTGAAGAGGCAGTAAGTTTCAGTGGTGGAAACCTGGACAGTCTTGTCTTGTAGATGCAGGTACAAGATAGACAGATGAAAAACAAAACAAACAAAGATATTTTGCAGGAAATGTGCCAAGCCGTGTGACCATCTTTTTAAAGTCATCAATCTTGCTACCACTGTTGAATAACAAAATTAAGAACTACTATAGATGAAAAGATGAGTAATAAGAATTAATAGCAACTATCCAGAATCCTTGGATTGGACTGGCTTTTAAAATGACTCGAAAATGAATGAGATAAAGAAATAATAAGTGGATATGTGAAAACATAAACAGAATAATCAATGACTAGCTCAAATACAGTACATGGTTTCATCTACCCTTACAATAAAGTTAAACGGTTTAAGAACACTCCAGTGCATACATGTTAAACACGTTCATGAAATCACAAGACTTATCATGCGCTAACTACAAAATGGGATCACTGATCACTGTGGGGTTCTTGGGCATTCAGTAAGTTCAAAGAAGAACTTTTATTTGCCTATTTGAGACAGGGGCTCACTGCGTAGTTCATGCTGGCCTTGAGCTCACTTTGTAGCTCAGGCTGGTCTTGAACTCACAATCCTCCTGCCTCAGCCTCCCAAGTGCCAGAGTTACAGGTGTCTGCCACCACGGCCGGCCTATAAACTCTTCTAAAAATAGTTAAGATATAATATGCCTCAATTATATTCTTTCTCATCACATGCATTCAGTCAAGATGAGAAGCTCCTCTTTAACCCAATCATTGGCAATGTGATCATTACAAATTAAAAAAAACTTTTTTTGGTATCGGGAATCGAACTCATGACCTCAGCCTTGCCGGGAGAGTGCTTATGTCGCTGAGCTATATCCCCTGCCCTATAAATTAAAATTTCGGATGAGAAAAAATTTGGTTTTTCATGTAAAGGAGAACTCACGGTTCTGATTGAAAAGTGGCATGGACTTAAAACGTTTCAAACTACTTTGCAAATAATTCTGGCTGGTTAATGAACAAGGTGGAGGGTGGTGCTGGTACTATAGATATTTACACACCTCTGGTAATATACAATGTTTTTTAATACCATACGTTTCCATAAACTTATCTTGATTTTTACAAATAAAATGTTGAAAGCGTAATGTGACACCTTAAGAGGGGCAAAGCTGCAACAGCGTTGGATTTGGACTAACGCTGCTCGCTGCTCGGAGTCCTCACAAAATCAACTCATCTGGTGACCGACATTTAAAACTGCACGAGTGCAGAAAAAAAATCCTAAAGCGAATCAATTTTTTCCTTAAGATAATCTCTCCTGTTGTCCAAAAAAAAATTCCAAAAAAAAGGCTATGTAATTACTGGTCAAGCTCACGGGCTTTAGCATCAGGCTACGGCTGGGATCCATTCTCCACAACCTCACGACCTTGGGTAAGTTAAAAGTACCAAGTCTCCGTGTCCTTGTTCATAAAACCGTGAATGAGTAACACAGCCGCCTTGGAGGGTCGTCATGCGGGATTAAATCCATGTAAGAGATTTACTAACAGAGAGCCCACAGTTGGCAGTGGTCGTATGACTTTTCCCATGCAGTGCGTTCACTGCGTTAGTCCTTTCTAGTTAGCGGTGATGGTGGTGGCTGTGAAGTTCTTTAGGTGACAGTTTCCAGCTCCACGGGGCCAGCCTCAGACCAGGTTGACAACCTGCCCAACAGGCAGAGGCTCTCGAGGGATACGCTCCCGGTCTGAGTCCCGCCGCGAGCTCCCACCGCAGATCGCCACCTTCTAGGAGGCGACACCCTCCCCCGCCGCCCCTGAAAGCCCAGGGCTGGGCCCTGTCGGCTCCCGGTTCCCCTCCCGGGCCCAATGGGTACTGAGAAAAAAGAAACTAACGGGAGATTTCTAAGCTTTCCCGGCCCTGCCGCGTTGGCGGCTCCGCGCGTCACGCCGGGAAAGAATTACCGGGAAAGGGCACTGGCCCAACCGGCTGCAGCGTCCGGTGCTCCAGTGAGTCCGCCCGACCGGGAGCTTCCCGTTCACACCAGCTTTAGCCGAGGCCAAGGAGGGGAAAGAGGCGGGGACCAACCCCAGGGAAGTCATGTGACATTTAAAGGGCCTGACAAAGAAGGTACAACTGAACAGTTCTCGGGCTTCTAGTTTGCGAATCTGTCTTGACCCTTGCCAGACGCCGTCAGCGCGTGGACCTGGCGCGGTTGCTATAGAAACAAGGCGCGCTCCTTTGCTGGGTCCAAAGAGTGGATCGTAACCAAAGAGGCCAAAACGTGCCTCCTAGCGAGGCGATGTCGCTATGCATCACGGGATGCCAGGAAGACCTCCTGATCTAGGGAGGGGTTTCCACTCCTTACCGGGAGGTGGCCCTCTTGTAGCAACAGTTACTAGCGTGGGGAAGCAATGGTTAGTCCCCATTCTCTTTAACCCTATTCATAGAATCCTAGAGCGTCAGAGTTGGAAGGGACCTGAGGGATCTCTTTTAGCCCACCTGCTCCATATGCTGAGGTCCATAGAGGAGCAAGGACTTGCCCAAGATGTAAATCTAGGATAACTGGTTTTGTTTATCAATAAGAAGTCTCATCCCCGAGTGTGCCAGGCCTGGATTTAGGCACTGGAAAGGGAAGTGGTGGTGGGGGGAGGAAAGGAGGCACAGGTGGAGGAGGTAAACTGTCTTTGAGCCAATGAGATAAATCCCTGGGGGATGTAAGGAGCGCAATTTCATTTCTCCCTGCTGTTTTTATTTTCTCTGTTTTGCATTTGTCACTAACATACGCTTTATTTATATTTATCGCTTGTCTCTTCCCACTGGAACGTGAGCTTCTGCGGGCAGGGGTTTTAAATTCTATTGTTTATCTCTACACCTCCCATGTCTGCATTGTTCTTTACAAGTACAGGTGTCCAGTCAATGTGAAATAAATGAAAGAACGGAGGTGAGGTGTCTCCCCACCCTGCTGTTGGGATTGAATTGAGGGCAAATACTCTAGTATGGAGAGCTTTGTCCCAACCCTGACGCTAAGGTTTTGCTGCTCAAGCGATTATGTTTGTTAACCCAGATCCAGAGGAAGTCGTTATTTTGGATTGAACTCCTGTACTAGGGATATGGGAAAAAACAAAACAAAAAAACCGTCCCAACCTGTTAGATGTAAGATGTGCCCAGTTCATGTCCCCTAGAATGCTGAGGAATGAATTCCAAGGGACAAAGGTTAAGAGTAGGAAAGGTTTATTAAGATATAGCTCCTGAACCAGGTGTCGTGATGCATGCCTGTAATCCCAGCGCTCAGGAGGCTGAGGCAGCAGGATTGCAGCAAGTTCAAGGCCAGCCTGGGCTACAAAGTGCGTTCAAGGCCAATCTGAACTGCAGAGTGAAACTCTGCCTTAATAAATGAATGAATGAATGAAAGAAAGAAACTAAAAAGCTCCTGAGAGACAGGAGGGGTGCAGAAAGAGGTTGTCATGAAGCCCTTTGTCAGGAGTCATTTAAACAGTAAAATCACAATGTGGGTCCGACTACAACCACCCTGTAGTGTTACAGGCACTTAACTAATGTTGATCCAGTAGGGAAATGGGTCACACAGCAAGGGGAGAGAGAAAAAAACGAAGGCATTTTAGGCAAGGGAGGTGAGTGTGGATCCAGACTTTCTGGTTACTCACCTGAGTCTGAAGCCCATCCAGGCCCCTGGGTGGTGCTAATGCTAGTATAATCTTACATTTCTGTTTCTCTCTGGGGAGGCCCGCAGAAGTTGCTATTGTTTCTCCTTCCTGTTTTCTTTTTATCTTTTTGAGACAGGCTTGCTTCTCCTTTCTGAGGCCTGCTTCTGTTCAAATTTGCCTCCAGCCACAGTTCTGTTATCTTTATTTTTGGGGCCGTCTTCCTTGAGGATCCAATTCTTCTCTTACTGTATATGAATTTCTATAGTAGGACCCAACTGACCGAAATGGAGTCACTCATTGTCTTGGTTACTTTTTTCTCATTGCTGAGACAAAATACCCAACGCCAAAAATGAAGGAAGAAAAGGTTTATTTAGCTTACAGTTTGTGGAGGTTTCAGTCCATACTTGGCTGGTTCTGAGGCAGAGTGGCACATGGCAGAGGGCAAACTGTGCAGGGCAGCAGAGCACAGCAAAAACCACAAGCAAAAGGAAGGAATGGCCACAAGCAGCCTCCTTTTCTCCCCTACATTGTAAACAGCCTACCCCCACCCAGAGGGCGTGTAGCTCTCACACAGTTTCCATGCCCTCCTCTTCCACAGGCTCAGGATGTATACAAAGTAAGCACCCTGGCTTCCTGTTGAATCACATAGTTAACCTTTTAAACTTCCCAAATTAACACAATAAACAACATCCCAGAAGGGTAAGGGCATGTCCTTTTTACCCCAAGATTTACAACTGCTGAGTTACTTAGCCCAACCTCTATAGACTCCCCAAGTTGACACAATGTATATCAACTGTAACACTCATGCTAAGATTTCTGCCACCAAGCTGAAACTAGGTTTTTCATCTGAATTTCTGAGAAATGGGGGAATGGGGAGCGAATACTCAAAATTTTAAAACAGGCTGGTTTGGGCCCACCATTGGCATTTCACTTTGAGCAGGAAAGTGACTTTGAGACGACAATCAGCTTGTTTCCAGTTTCTCCTTTCCTCAGCCCTTTTCTGACCCTAAAATGAACCTCTTCTGTTCAACTCATGGAAAAGCTCCTTCTATTTTATGTAATAAAGTTCCTCACTCTAGAATTACAAAGCAAAAGGGGATCTATAATTTTTCTGTAATTTAGTGTTTTGGCGTGTGTAGACAGGTTCGGGTTTGCATTCCGCCTGTTCTATGTCTTCCCTACAGCCTTGACTTTTCACTTCCCTGAGCCCAGTACCACCTCTAACACCCTGGAAGGACCACTCCAGACATGGTGACTTCTAAAGCCTGTAAGACACTAGTACAATGACTTAGCAAACGCTCAACAGGAGCAATTACTTTGAAATGTGAAAATAAGTGAAACAACTACCAGACTTCAGAGGACCAGATTTCTGCGAGCTTACTTAGTGAGAGACGCTAGAGGAAACGGAGAGGATGAGAGACTGTGGAAAGGCTTGGTTCCGCGAGACACGCGAGTTAGGATCAGTAGGAGGCGAGATGCCAGCTCTGGGCACGGAAGGAGGCTTTAAACTGTTATTATCTCATAGGCACCAGGCGAAAGCGACG